>PGFW01003502.1:0-18563 GCA_003123925.1 Haematobia irritans
ATGGTGACCACCTTTGCATTTCCCATTGTTATGAGTGAGTTCAGCTTAGAACGATCTACCATCATAAAATTTTTTCTTTTATCTTTGAGCGAAGTCACTTTGGATACCAAGTAAAAAACTTACGTAGCGCAATTGGTCAGTATAACGTTTCTACGTGAAATGTGTTGATTGTATTGTTGTCGGCTAGCTTAATTTGCCAAGAAATGTTTGCTTACTTCGCAATACACTAGACGATGTTTTGACTGGGCGGAGGCCCAGCGGAGCATGGTAGAATTAACGCATTGAGCTCTCAATTATAATCAATTTGAAGAACGGTCAGTTCATCTAGCTCACTAGGCATCATTTAGCCAAAAATTCCAAAACTAAAAACAAGTGAGAAAGTCTAGTCGGGCGGGGCCGACCATATTATACCCTGCCACACTTTGTAGCTCTAAATTTTCGATACCATATCACATCCACTCAAATGTGTTGGGTGCTATATATAAAGGTTTGTCCAAATACATACATTTAAAATATCACCGATTTTGGACAGAATCTTGATAGACTTTTACATAAATCTTAACTTAACATACTAATTGCTACTCCTAGCTGCAAAATACAACCAAAAATTGGGCTCAAAACTCTGGCTTCTGGGGGCCATATCAAGTCCAATCGGGCCGAAAAATATATATGGAAGCCTATATCTAAATCTGAACCGATTTCAATCAAATTTGGCCACACCTTGACTTACCACTACTATTGTATTGGCTAGTGCAAAATTTCAATCAAATGGCCAAACCTCTGCATCTAGGACCATATTAGTCCATATCGCGAAAGAATATATGGAAAAGTATATCTAAAATCTGACCGATTTCACCAAAATTTGGCACACATGTCTACACTACTAATTGTATTCTAGTGCAAATTTCAAAGCTAATCAGGATAAAAACTCCTGCTTCTGGTCCATATAAGTGCATATCGGTAAAGATATATTGGCAGCTATATCTACAATCTGAATTAATTTCAACCATAATGCCTAAATCTACTCCCTGTGCAAAAATGTTAACCAAAATGGGCCGAAATCTGGCTTTTAGACCATATTAGTCCCATATCGGGCGAAGTAGATATATTTATGGGAGCATATCTAAATTCTGAACCGATTTCAATCAATTTTGCACGACTTGACAATATACTACTAATTGTACTGCCTAGGTGCAAAATTTTCAACCCCAAATTTCGGTCAAAAAATCATGGCGCGATATAAGTCCCATATTCGCGGCGAAAGATATGTATGGGAGCCTAATATCTAAATCTGAACCGATTTCAAAATCAAATTTTGCACACTTGACTATGACAACTTAAGTGTTAATGCTTGTATCAACAATTTCAAGCAAAATCGGTATAAAACTCTGGCTGCTGGGTCCATATTAGTTGCATAGCGCGAAAGAGTATATATGGAGAGCTATATCTAAATCTAGAACGATTTTTCCAATCAATAGGTTCTATTCTGACCCACATTGGAACATGCTGCCAAAATATGAAAGGCGATTAGGACTTAAATTTGCGACCTAGACTTGTGATCACAGAAAAGTGTTTCACAGACAGCACAGCGACGGACGTACAGACGGACAGACGGACATGGTTATATCGACTTCAGGGACCCACCCGATATTACTTGCAAAGAACACCAGTGTTCTATCTCGTCTCCATTCTAGGTTTACAAAGGCATATGCACTAAACTTATAATACCCTCGCTTCCCACAGTGTGGCTCAGGTATAACAAGTATATGACCAGCAGTAAGTTCGGCCGGCCGAATCTTAAATACCACCACCATGCAACCAAATATTAGAGTTCCTTCTGAAATTCAGGAGGGCTTTGAGAACTTGAGCCGACACTTCCCAAAAATTAAAATTTAAAGATTTCACCTTTGAGACTATCATCCAGATATCTGGATTTATTAAAGAACCATTTTATGTTTGAGTTTTAAGACGAATCATTAAACATCTCTTGTAGCTGTGCAAGAATAATTATAAAATAACGTCTTGATTGAAATCTTACAACTGTAGAAAGTAAAATCTTGGAAATTTTTCATTGAGTTTCAAGCAATTTTCATGAACAGTGCCTCCTTCTACACTTCAAGGAAGCTTGAAGTCCGGTCCTATATGGGCATTACCAAATCGGAACCGATTAAAAACTAATTTCCGTATACACGTTTTTGAGCCTAAAATACGAGAACACTTTCTCAATTTCAGCAAATCAGATAAAACTTGCGGTTTCTGTAAGCCCCAAGAATAAAAATACGGGAGATCGGGTACTATATGGGGCGCCGATATACCAAAAATATGGAAACGATACTCACCTTTTGTTTTTTCGGCACACGTAGTTGTGGTCCTACAATAGCCTCTTAGATGTCCAATCTCAGGAAATTGAATAAAAACTGCGTTTCTATAAGCCAAGAAGTAAAATCGGGAGATTCTTTCTATATGGGGGCCATATACCAAATATGCGAACGATACGTCACAATATTTTGCACTCGTATTTGTGGCCTACAGTACCTCTGAGATTTCCAATTTCAGAAATGAATAAAAACTGCGGTTTCTATAGCCCAAGAATAAAATCGGGAGATCGGATCTATTAGTGGCGGCTTTATACCAAAACCATGGACCGATACTCACCATAGCTCACACCTCTTTATGTCATAAAATACCCTAGATTTCAAATTTCAGGCCAATTGGCATAAAAAACTACAGTTTCTATAACCATAAGTAAAACGGAGATCGGTCTATATGAGCTATACCAAAATGATGGATCATTACTCACAATTTTGGCCACACGTATTTGTGGTTCTAAATACCTCTAGTTTCCAATTTCAGGCAAATTGCGATTAAAAAACACGGATTTCTATAAGCCAAGCCCAAATCGGCGAGGTCGTTTATATGGGACTTAATACAAACCTGGACCGATCATAGCCCATCTTCGAACTTCGACTTGCCTTGCCCAGACAAAAGACGAGTTTGTGCAAATGTTCAGCACGATTGCTTCATTATTGATGACTAGTAGCCGTGGGATTACAACAGAACAGCAGACAGACAGACCAGCCAGACAGAACAGACAGACAGACAGACAGACAGTACGGATAGACGGACCATCGTTATATCGTCTTAGAATTTCTCCCTGATCAAAGAATTAATAATTTATATTAGTCGGAAATCACTATTTCGATGCTTTACAAACGGAATGACCAAACCTATTATAACCCCCGTCACCATTCGTGGTTGGTGGGTGTTAAATATTGGAAATATTTAACATTGCCATAAAATTTCGCAAATCTGCATTATGATTATATGCAGTCGATATATACGAACTTAGAGTATAGGTAAATTTGATAATTCTTTGAGAGTTATCTCCGACGTAACAGTGACGGTTTTACAAGGAAATTGTGGGTTTTTTGGCCATATTTGCATAAACGCGAAGAACATATATATGGGCTTGAACTAATTCTGATAATACCCCACGCAGAAGAAGTACATAATGATCACCTCAAAATGTTACTTCTTAGGGATGGTGACCACTGTAACATGTTGTATGGCACAAAATGTTAATTTCTTCGCCAAAAATTAACTGCTTGCCGAAAAATCAATACATAACCTCGAGAAAATAACATGTTGCGACAAACTATGTTACATTGGTGCACCTATTCAAAAATAACATCTTGCTCTTGAACATGGTTGAGTGATCATATTCCTCTCTGGGTGCGATTTTTGATAAAAATTTGTACACAATCTGCTAAACCTTTGAATTTACCACCTCAGTGCACAAACTTCAAATTTCTCGAAATGAAACTTTGGCCTCCTGATCATATGATCTATAACGACTGAATATATATTGGTTATCATATCCTAAATCTGAACGATTTGACCAAGTATTTGGCATTGTGTTAGCATTAGACATTTGCAAGTCACGAACAATAAACGGTGTGAAATTTTGACACCTGAGCCATACTAAGTGCTATTGGACAAAAATATACGATAAGGCAGCATATATCCTAAATCTGAATCAATTTCAACTCAAATCTTTGGCATGTTATAGTAAAAATGTTATTCCATCTCCCTGTGCCCATAATTTCAAGTAAATCGAAAGGATTTAACGTAATTTTGATCTACGGTGGTCATACATGACTGTAGAATCGGACAACAGATATATTATGCGAGTATATCTAAATCGAAACCGATTTCAACCAAATGGCGGTTACATATTTAGTATGTTTGATTCATACTCCCTATTAAAATCTTTACCTAAAACTCGGGTAAAAACCTGCCAATAGAGGCCAATAGGAGTGTAAATCGGCGATGCATTATATGGGAGCTATAACTAAACTCGAACCCGATTTCAGACCAAATTCGGTAATGAAATATTTCATAAATTACTTATACTCCCGGTACAAAAATTTCACGTATAAATCGGAACAAAAATATTGCCGTCTGGACCATAGGAGTGTAAATCGGGCGAAAAGCTATATATGGGAGCTGTTATCTAAATCTGAACCGAATTTTAATAAAATTTTGCACACATTAAAACACTATTACCATCTAAACATACCTCCAGTGCAAAATTTGAAGCAAAATCACGGCCAAAAAACGTTCTGGTTTGATACCAGATAAGTGCAAATCGGGTGAAAGATATATATGAGAGCATATCTAAATCTAGAGACCGTTTCAACCAAATTTGTTACACTTACCGATACTATTAGAACTACTTCCTGTAGCAAAATTTGACCAAAGTCATGCATAAACACTGCTTTGAGCCATGATAACGTTCAATTCGACGAAAGTATATATATGAGCTATATCTAATATGAACCCGATTTCAACTAAATTTTGCAATAATTTGCAAGCAAAACAGGGCAAAAACTCTGGCTTTGAGTTCATAGAAGTGGAAGTCGGACGAAACATATCATATGAGACGATAGTCTGCCAAACGATTTGAGCTGATTTTTGATATTGTACGAGAGCCCCAAAACTTTAAGTGAAAAATAGGTGATAAACTATGTGGAATTATGAACCAGATTGCGTGCATAAATAATACATATGCGCACAGTGATATTTACATCTGAACCGCGATTTTCTATCTTCTAAACTCTATAGCGAATTTCTGTGAGCCACAAGTACAAACTTGTGTGTCAAATTGAGCGACGATCGGTGACCCTTAGAACTGTGAGCGAATGTTGCCCACACAGAATTCACCTATACAGACAGACGGACGGACAGACAGACATACAGACTAGCCTTAGCCACGGACATCGCTAAATCGACTCAGAGACTTTAATTCCTAAGCCGATCGGTAATTACTAAACGATAGGTCTCAGACTTTTCCTCTTTGCTTATACATACAAAGCATAACATATTATACCCTGTACCATGTAGGTGGTGAAGTATATAAATATGCCCGAAATATGTTATGAGCAAACATTTAAATCTGAACCAATTTGAGGAACTTTTCGCTAAAGATGTATTTATGACTTTAAATTGCCTCGATAGGTATGTCCATTAGAAGTAATAAGCAAATTTAGAAATTCTTTACACGTTTTCGACTTATAAGTGATACGGTCAAAATTTGCGTCAATAGAAACTTGAGTATTTCTTCTCAATTTTGCATTGTTTAAAACCTGCACACACTCCCTCTATTTTTGAGGTAGGTGTGTCGTGTAGAATAAGTGCTCCTATTTGATTTTAAGGAATTCACTCTTCAGTTGTTCAAAATTGCCGTCCACAGCAAGAAGATCAGCTATCAAAATTTTTTGCCTCGCGCATCGTGAGAAATCCGATGGCTACTCGCCACGCTAAAGCTGGCACCAGAAATCGCGAAATTGCCACAATCAACCGTTACAAAATGTTAATTAAAGTAGTTTGGGAACGTTGTCGCACAGCCATGAATCTGGATCGGGGCCACAATCCGAAAACGCCAAAGCCGCTGAGACGACAAGATGAAGCTTTGCCGGCTAGTTTCAAAGCGGAGACCCTAAACCTCTCTCTCTTCGAGATCCCGCAAACCCTAAGCTCGGTGTCATCGTCTTACAACCGTTCGCATCGAGCCAAATTAAAACGAAGCCGAACTATTCGACCTTACAAGTCCATAGGTAATTGAACTCCAAGTCCGATGATAACGACTAAACATACACGGTCACACAAGCGCCAATCCCGGCCACGCGCTGTACACGACAGATGCTGCACGAAGTTCCTGATCTGCGGAATGGGACAACGAAACCTACGTCAAAAGCCCACTACAAGCACGCTTCGCCTGCACAAGGCACGTTTTATATCCTGGCATAGATTTGAAGCGGGGAATATCAATTCCAGTAGATATTTTCAATCACACAAGAAATGTCACAAGTTCGCAAAGAAATATTCTAGGTTGGCAAGCCATCCTTGTACCTGTGGCTTGAACTATAACACATTCATTTTCACTAGCCTTCCGCCAGGCACTGCCTCAACCATGAAACTCTTGCGTTACAAGAGGGCCTGTTCTGAATTAAACGTTCTGCCCTTCTTGCCTTGAAGACAACACGTTTTGTTCCTACGCTTGTTTTGCGGATTTCGGCATTTGACGAGTCTAAAAGGCCATGTATCGCTGACGCGCCATCACGCCACGTGCAGTTGTTACCATAGATAAAACACCTCCCCCAATCACGCCAGAGCTACCCGCCCATTGAGAATACGGGCTATTGTGGGCAACGGCGGAACCCTAAGAGAAGACTCAAAAAACTTGCCTAGGACGAGAGCAGTACATCAGTCAAACGTGTCTGCTCTTTACCTGCGCGGAAAAGAAGGGACACAGGGTGGCTGGTACCAAAATCTGGATGGAGGTCACACGTTGACGGCCCGGCATATTACCGTGATTGGAATAACAGTCGAAAGCCTAAACTGAATATTTTCTTTCTCCCTGACATTTTTCATACCACATTGAACTTGCACCAATACAGGAAAGGATTTAATTTAGATTCTTTTAAAATACCACACGCATCTAATGGAAACACGCGTGCATATGTAAATCCTTCGGTGACAACCTACGCGTTTGTCATTGACCTCGTCTTTCCAACATTCTTTGGACCTCCCCCCGTATCACCTTTCCTTTTACAGCCAGTGCCTGATTTCTATCAACCAGAACTCCCATGGTTATCCTTCTGGTAATTTTTGGCTCATTTTTGCCCAGATCCAGCGAAAATACGTAATATATGGAAAGCTATATATCTAAATCTCGAACCGATTTCAAACAAATTTGCAATAGTACTACTTGCTAAATTTCTCCTCCCTGTGCAAATCTTCACGTAAGATCGGACTCATGCACATGCTGGACCTCCGCTTGGTCCTATGTGACGAAAATTGGCGCGAACGCATATTATTGTGGAAATCGTATCTACCCAATCATAGCCAATTCTCTACACACTTGGCATGCCATAATGTCTACACTGAAAAAGCAAAACCTATTTCTTCTGAGGCAAAAATTTCATGTCCTTAAAATACGAATGCAAATTTGACTCGCCCATCAAAAGCGCATTTCTCTAGATTATAAATTTGTTTTTCTTTGCTCAAACAGTGAATAAACTTTTCAATTGAGGGTAAAAGATAGAAATAGATGCAAGGTGTATCCATAAAAATAGAAATTTCGCAATAAACCATCTACTTCTCCTCTCATACTCAGTGCTTTACGGCCTCCAATTGACCTTTACTCGGTCTCAATATAGGTCCGACTTCACATTTGCACCACGATATTCTCCCAGGTGCGTCGCTATATGCCACTTCATTTAGTCAACACTTTTCCTTCTCACTTGGAAGTCGGGACATTAATAAGTATTCCTTTACATTCGCCATCCCATAGATCGCAATTAATTACAGCCTCCTAATGCTGGGGAACCTATGAGCATCGACATATTATTGACGCCATATACTTGGACTCACTCTCAAAGATTTTCAAATCAATTCGCTCTCGTTCTACTAATTGGTAATTCCGTTTCCTAATCTTCAACATCTTGACAAATAGTCCGCATTGCTGAAGCATCCATCCAATACTCTGGCACCTATTGACCTAAGCGACCATACAATAATTTCTATAACAAGCGTCCCCAAAAACCTACAGATGGTGACCACACCAATATTTTTTGACAGTACCTTCTGTGGCACAATTTCCCACCAAGGATGTCCACCCAACACACCGCAATCTTGCATTAATCGTGCCAATGACATGCGGATATCTCAAGGCCTGCTCTCCTTAATTAAATTAAAGACCAACAATCCAAAATACTCATGCAGATTACCATGCTCATTGGCTTGGGCCTCTTATTTTGGTGCAGGTTTTTTTTTCTTTTGGATGGTGACCCTCTTTGTTTGTTATTAGCTTCACCTTTTACTATCTCCTTCAGCCTCCTTATGCCACTAGACCAGGACGTTTCTTGCCCCAGTCGGCATTCCCACATGGGTCCTTATTCCAAAGCCTCACAAACCCAGCACCCCTGGCGTGCCCATAATTTATTCTACTTATTATTCATTGCGACGTACTTTGTATATAGGCAGTGGTGTGTGTGTCGTGCTTGTTAGAGTCGTCGATCCCGTGAGTGTTAAATTCTTTGGCTTTATTGAAATTTCTCACAAAGAAGACAACATTTTTTTGTGTCGTATCTTACACTTAAACCATGGTATGCACGAGCCCATAGCCAATTTCTATACAATATTCTCGCGGCAGCTTTCAAGGACAGCCTAACTACCACAGCTGATATCAACAACACATTTACACTACGGACGACGACTGCCTACAACCACCTTACAAAAAAGTAACAAGAGTTTTTTCTTCCATGTCCGAAGCGCCTTGAGAAAACTCCACACAGCACCACAAGGCCCATTTAAGTGTAGACACAACTTACACATGTTTACTTCACCACACCACCTATCTCTTATTTTTGCCACAAACTCACGTTACACACTAACCTATTTTCTGCTATCAAAGTCCTTCAAAGAGCGTATGCTTTGCCTAAACCAAAGAAATAAGCCAAGTTGTGACAATCTGCTTTGCAAAAGTCAGTCGCTTTGTGAGTTTTACCGAAATCCGGTTGATGGCAAATCAATAAAAATACCGTTTCACTGTTGCATAGTGTGATGGTGATTCAAATCTGTGTTCACAATCACAAAAGCAAATAAGACTTTTAAATCAGTACTAATGATACGAAAAAAATGAATAAGACATTTATGTAATCGAGTAAGCTACACGATGCTGTTTGCCATTTCAAATAATCGGTAATTTTATTTTTTGTGAGAAAAAATTTTTTTGAAAAAATATTTTTTATAGATTCCAATGAGAACAAGTTATCTTAATGCCATTCCGATATTGCACAGTAAAAAAGTAACAGTTTTTAGCAGGAAGCGATGAACCATAATTACGTTCTTTAATTAAAAAATAATTGATAGCAATGATGTTTAATTCCAAGCAACAAAACACAAAGTTAGATTAAGAAAATGTGTGACAAAATATTTGGCGTTTTTTATTAAAGCCATCAATGCTTCCGCATTAACAATTTTAATTAAAACAAGTATATACGAACCGTTAGTTCGGCCTGGCCGAATCTTATTTACGCCTCCACCATGGATTGCCGTAGAAACTATCTACGAAAGACTGTTATCCACAATCGAAATTACTTGGTTTGGTATTCTTAAAACTCTTAACATCGTTTTCTAATTTTTTTTTATTTTTACTTTTGGGTTTTTTAGTTAGTCCATACGTGGTATAATTAGGACAAAAAAGGTATGTTTAAGTCTCAAATATTACGAATCGATATGGACTTTTTGCACGCTACGTATAAGAGCCAAATTGAAATAGCGGTCCGCTTATAAGTGGCTAGTATAACATATTAATATGAACTTGATATGGACCAATTTTTGTTGTGATTGGGGATGATTTAATCTGAGGCTTATATATAACTATAGACCGAGGGTATGGACATAGTTAGTCATGGTTGTTATGCACATACTAGCACAAAATGTACCAAATTTCAACTGACTCGCGATGAAAATTTGCCTTCTCGCCAATGGCTCAAATCAAATCTCGGAGTCGTTTTATATGGGGGCTAAATATGATATGACTGATATGGACCACTTTTGGCATGGTTGTTAAAATATGCGTATACAAACACCACGTACGACAAATTTCAACCAGATCGGATAATTTTGCTTCTCGCAAGGCAGCCCGTGTCAATATCTGGGGCATCTTGTTTATAAGGGGGCCTAGTATATATTTTTATTTTGTTTGACTGATATGAACCAATTCGCTGCATGGTTGTTGGATACTATATACTAACAATCAACGTAGCCAAATGTCAACCGAATCGGAATGAATATTTGGGCTCTTGCAAGGGGCTCGCGAGTCAAATCTGGGATCTTTTAGTATGGGCTATATATAATTATTGCGGCCGATTCGAACAACTTTTGCATTGTGTTGAGTCAAGCTGAATCAGAAATGAATTTTGTCTCCCAAGAGCTCCGGAGATCAAAATCTGATGTCGGTTTAATATGGGGGCTTATATATAAATTATGGACCGATGTGCGGACTAATTATTGCATGCGTTCATTATGAGACGATAATACTGAACACCATGTACCGAAATTCAGGCCGGCATCGGATGAAATTATTGCCTCCTCTTAGAGGCTCGGCAAGCGAAATCGGGGATCGGTTTATATGGGGCTATATTATCAATTATGACGCGATGTGGAGCAATTTTTGCATGGTTGTCAGAACCATATACAAACACCATGTACCAAATTTCAGGCCGAATCGAATGAAATGCTTCTCTTAAGAAGCTCCGCAAGCCAAATGGGCGAATCGTTTATATGGGGGCATGATATAATTATTTACGATGTGCGCAAATTTTTGCTAGTTTGTTAGAGATCTTATACAACACCATGTAGCCAAATTTTCAGCTGGATCCGGAAATGAAATTGCTTCCTTAGAGGCTCCGCAATCCAAAATTCGGGGATCGGTTTATATGGGGGCCTGAATATATAATTATTAACCGATTCAAACCAATTTTTGCGTGGGTGTATTGGAGGCCATATATAACATCACGCTACAAATTTACAACAAATCAGATAATTTTTGCCTCCTCACAGAGGCTCGCGGAGGTCAAATCTGGGTATGTTGATATGGGGGGCAATATAATGTTTGGACCGATGTGGACCAATTTTTGCATGGTCATTAGAGACCATATACTAAAGCCATGTACGCAAATTTTCAGGCCGCGATCGGATGAAATTTGCGTCCCTTAGGGCCTCCGCAAAGCCAAATCGGTTTATAATGAGGCTATATATAATTATTGACCGATGTGACCAATTTTTTGCATCGTCATTAGAGACCATATACTAACACCATGTACCATAATTATCAGGCCGGATTCGCGATGAAAATTTGAGCGGTCCTTCGAGGCTCGCAAGCACATCGGGAGATCGGTTTATATGGAGGCTAATATTAATTATTGACCGATGTGCGACACAAAATTTTTGCATAGTTATGTTAGAGACCATTACACCAACACCAATGTAGACGCAAATATTTCAGCCGAATCGAATGAAATATTGCTTCTCCTTAGAAGCGCTCCGCAAGCCAAATTTGGGGATAGTTTATATGGGGCTATACTATAATTATGGACCGATGTTATGGAACCAGTTTTTGCATTGAGTGTTAGAGACCAGTATACAAATACCATGTAGCCAAATTGCAGCCCGAATCGGATGAAATTTCCTCTTCAGAGATTCGCAACGAAATCTGGGGTCCGTTTATATGGGGGCTTATACGTAAAATTGGACCGATATGGCCCACATCAATAAGCAAACTACTTTGCCTAGTTTCAAGTCGATAGCTTGTTTCTTCGGAAGCTAGCGTGGATTTCAAGCCTAGAACGGAACGGACGGATCAGGCTTCAGATCGACTCAGTATCTTCACGCACGAACCGCAGAATATATATAACTTTAATGGTGGTCTTAGAGGCAAATTTTAGTTGTGTTGTACAAAACGATGACAAAAGTAATTATACGCCCATCCTATGGTGTGAGAGCGTAATAAAAATGTGTGAAAAATATTCGTTTTATTAAACCATTTCATTGTTCCCATTAACAATTTAATTTTAAAAAAAAAATCCATGTCGATTGCAAAACGCCAATTGAATTTGTTATCACTGATTTAATTAAAAGTTTTATCTAAAATAATTAATTAGAATCAATATTAAAACAAGTATATGAGCGGCCGTAACAGTTCGGCCAAGCCGGAGCTTATGTAAACCCTCCATTTCATGGATTGCGTAGGAACTTCTTCTAAACCACTGCCATCCACAATCGAATTGACTTAAGTTGCAGTAACGCTTGCCGATGGCAAGGTAATCTTAAAATCTCCAACACCATCTTCTTAATTTGTATGTAAGTCCATACTGCGTCATATATTAAATCAAAAAAGAATCGATCGAATACGTATATAATTCAGTTTGACAAAGTAAGAGCATACAATTTTGAGCAAAATTTTCTACAGAAATAAAATTTTAAAGCAAAATTTTCTATAGAAATAAAAATTTTCACAAAATTTTCGTATAAAAATAAAAATTTGACAAACATATTCTTATCGGAAAGGAAAATTTTGACAAAAATTCTAGCAGAAAATAAATTTAACAAAATTTCTAATAGAAATTAAACATTGACAAAATTTTCTAAGAAATAAAATCTTGCTCCTCATAGAGGCTCCGGAAAGGTCAAATCTGGGTATCGGTGATATTGGGGCAATAATAATTTTGGACCGATGTGGACCAATTTTTGCATGGTCACTTAGAGACCATAATACTATACACCATGTTACCAAAATTTCAGCCGGATCGGAATGAAATTTGCGTCGCCTTGAGAGGCGTCCGCAAGCCCAAAATCGGTTTATATGGATGGCTATAATAAATTATTGACGATGTGGACCAATTTTTGCATCGCTCAATTAGAGACCATATAACTAACACCAATGTACCAACATGTGCAGGCCGGATCGGGATGAATTTTGACGTCCCTTCGAGGCTCCGCAAGGCCAGCATCGGGCGGACTCGGTCTTAGTAATGAGGCTATATATAGTACTTGACCCGATGGGACCAATTTGCATAGTTGCTTAGAGACCTAACACCAACCAATGTAGCCAATAATTTCGAGCTCGAAATCGAACTGACCAATTGGGTACATGGGTGTTGCGGTGGATGGTCTCTAACAAAGCTATGCAAAAAAATTGTTCCACGATCGGTCGAATAATTATATGATAGGCTCCTATAAAACCGGATCCCCCGATGTGGTCTTGCGGAGCCTCGAAGGGACGCCAAATTTCCATTCGATTCCGGCGAAATTTTGTACATGGTGGTTAGTAAGTATGTCGTGGTCTAATGACGATGCGCAAAAATTGGTCCACATCTGGTCAATAATTATATTAGCCTCATATGAGAAGCCGATTTGGCTTGCGAGGCCTCTAAGACGCAAATTTCATCCGATCCGGCGTGAAATTTGGTACATCGTGTTAGTATGATGGTCTCTAGAATGACATTGCAAAAATTGGCCTCTCCGACATCGCCGTCCAAATAGTGGAGTATTTTGCCGCCCATATCAACCGGGAGCTACCCAGATTATGACCTCCGGAGCCTCTTGGAGGAGCAAGATTTTATTCTATTAGAAGAATTTTTCAGAATGTTTAGTTTCTATAGAAAATATTTGTTACAATATTTATTTGCGTGTAGAAATTTCGGCAAATTTATCTTTGGCGGATAGAATTATTTTGTCAAAATTTTATTTTATAGAAAATTCTTTGGTGAAAATGTGATTCTATAGAAAATTTTGTTGTGAAAATTTTATTTCTGTAGAAAATTTTGTCAAAAATGTGATGTCGTACTTTGTCAACTGAATTATTATACGTATTCGATCGTATCTTTTTTATTTAATATAACCACGATGGACTGTTACTATACAATTTTAGAATATGGTAGTTCAGAGTTTTAAGATAGCCTTTGCATCGGGCAGAGCCGTGTACCGCGCAGACTAAGTAATTCGATTGGGATGCAGGTTTAAAGAAGTTCCTACGCAATCCATGGATGCGCACGGTGCTAGCGATAAGCTTCGGCGGTTGAGCCACTTACGGCCGTATATACTTGTTTTAATTAGATTCTATTAATTATTTAGAATAAACTTTTTCAATTTAAATAAGTGAAACAATTCATCTGGGTTTTTGACAATCGACATGGATTTTTTTTAAATTAAATTGTTAATGGAAACAATTTGAGGTTTATAAAAACCGAATATTTTTTCACACATTTTATACCCTCCACATAGATGGGGCCGTATATAACTTTGTCATTCCGTTTGATAACACAACGAAATACTTGCTCTAAGAACCCCAGTAAAGTAATATATATTCTGCGGTGTGGTGAAAATACTGAGCCGATCATAAGCCTGTCCGTCCGTCCGTCTGTTGAAATCACGCTTAGCTTTCCGAAACGTAAACAACTATTTCGTACTTGAAAACTAGACAAGTAGTTGTTATTGATAGTGGGCCCATAATTCGTCCCACGTTTTACGCAGAGCCCCCATATAAACGGACCCCCAATTTCGCTTGCGGAATCCCTCTGAGATCAGAAGCAAATTTCATCCGATCGGGCTGCCAATTTTGTACATTGGTATTGGTATATGCACTCTCTAACAACAATGCAAAAAACTGTACACACATCGCGTCCTAATTATATAAAGCCCCCCCATATAAAACCATCCCCCAATTTTGGCTTGCGGAGCCTCTAAGAGAAGCAAATTTCATTCGATTCGGCTGAAATTTGGTACCATTGGTGTTTGGTGTTTATGGCTTCTACTAACAACTATGCCAAAATGTCGTCCACATCGTCAATAATATATATAGCCTCCATTATATAACGATCCCCCGATGTGGCTTGCGGTAGCTCGAAGGACGCAAATTTATCGATCCCGCGCTGAAATGTTTGGTACATTTGTTAGTATTCATGGTCTCTTAATTGAACGGATGCAAAAAATGTCTCCACATCGGGGTTCAATACTTACTTAACCTATATACCTCCATATAAAACCGATTTGGTTGCGAGTTAAGCGGAGAAACTTTCATCCATCCGGCTGAAATTTGTACATGGTCGTTAGTATATGGTCTCTATATGACCATGCAAAGAATTGGTGCCACATCGGGTCCAAAATTAGGTATGATTGCGCGCGGCATATCAGACCGATACCCAGGATTTGACCTGCCGGAGCCTGCTTGAGGAGCGAAGAATTTCATCGGATTCTGGTGAGGAATTGTGGGTGAGAGGGGCTGATGTTCAATATATGCCTCAAAACACCCACTCAAAATTGGTGAAAATCGGTTCAATACATTATATATTAGCCCCCATATAAACCGATCCCCAGATTGGATTGCGGAGCTCTAAGGCGGAAGCAATTTCATTCAATCCAGCGCTGAAATTTATGTAATGTGTGGTAGTAAAGATCTCTAACAACTAGGCAAAATTTGCCAATCGGTAAATAATTATACTAGTAGCGGCCAGTATAACCAATCGCCCAATGGGCTTGCGAGCTCTCTAAGAGGAAGCAATTATTCGATTGGGTTTGTGGTATGTTAATTTTGGGTACCATCTGTTTGTAGTTTTATGGTCTCTGACAACCTATGCAAAATTGGTTCCACATCTGCGCCATAATTATATATAGCCACCATATAAAGCCGATCCCGATTTGGCTTGCCGGAGCCTCTAAGGAGAGGCAAATGTTGCATCCGATCCGGCTGAATTTGGTACCATTGGTGTTAGCTATTCGTCGTCTTAATGACCAAGCAATAATTTAGTCCACACCGCTCATAGATTAATTATAACCCCCTTTAACGACCATCAAGTTATCTCCGCGAGCCTCTTGGGAGACCACAAAGATTCATCTGATTCAGTGACTCAAACACCAATGCAAAAAGTTGGTCGAAATTCGGCCCCAAATTATTATATAGCCCCATATAAAACGATCCCCAGATTTGACCTTCCGGAGCCCCTTGAAGAAGCCAAAATTCATCCGATTCGCGTTGAATTTGGGACGTTGATGTTAGTATATAGACCAACAACCATGCAGAATTGGGTCATATCAGTCCTATAATTATATATAGCCCCCTTATTCAAACAGGATCCCAGATTTATGACCACCCGGTGCCTTGCGGAAGAAGCAAAATTCATCGAACTCTGCGTTGAAGATTTGTACGTCGGTGTTAGTATAGTGATATTAACAACATGCCAAAAGTGGTCCATATCAGTCCATACATCAAAGTATAGCCCCCCATATAACAACAGATCCGAGATTTGATTTTGGAGCCACTTGGAGAAGCCAAATTTCATTCGAGTCAGTTGGACATTGGTACATTTGCTAGTATGTGGCCAATAACAACCATCGACTAACTATGTCCATATCTGCTATAGTTTATATATAGCCCTCAGAAAATCGATCCCCAACACACTAAATCGTCCAATCAAGTCCATAATTATATCTTATATAGCCCCACATATAGCCACCCCCATATTTCAATTCTGACTCTTACGTACCGTGCAAAAGTCCATATACGGATTCGCTAATTATTTGTGACTTAACT
This sequence comes from Haematobia irritans, assembly GCA_003123925.1. NCBI lineage: Eukaryota > Metazoa > Arthropoda > Insecta > Diptera > Muscidae > Haematobia > Haematobia irritans. The sequence continues at coordinate 16,658 of PGFW01003502.1, forward strand.
ACCTTTTATTGTCTAATATATAACCACTATGGACTAACCTATACAATTTAGAAAACGCATGTTTAGAAGTTTTACATACCACAACCCAAAGTAATTCTCGCATTTGTGGATTTAACAGTCTTTCGTTAAAGTTCTACCAATCCATGGTGGAGGGTACATAAGATTCGGCCAGGCCGAACTAACGGTCGTATATACTTGTTTTAAATTAAATTGTTAATGGGAACAATTGATGGTTTAATAAAAAACGCAAATATTTTTCACACATTTTCTTAACTAACTTTGTGTTGTTAGTTTGATTAAACAATCATTGTATCAATTATTTTTTTAATTAAAGACGTAATTATGTTCATGCTTCCTGTAAAACTGTTTACTTTTTTCTGTGCAATATTCGGAATGGCCATTAAATACTTGTTCTCATTGGAATCTATAAAAAATATTTTTTCAAAAAAATTTTTTTCTCACAAAAAATACGATTATTTGAAATGGCAACACATCGTGTCAGCTACTCAATTACATAAATGTCTTTCATTTTTTCGTATCATTAGACTGTTTAAAAAGTCTTATTTGCTTTGTGTTGTGAACACACATTTGAATCACCATCCACTATGCAACAGTGAAACGGTTTTTTTATTTGCCACACGCATTCGGTAAACTCACAAAGGACTGACTTTTCAAACAGATTCACACTTGGGCTTATTTCTTTGGTTTAGGCAAAGCATACGCTCTTTGAAGACTTTGATAGCAGAAAATACGTTAGTGTGTACGTGAGTTTGTGCCAAAATAAGAGATAGGTGGTGTGGTGAGTTAAAATGTGTATGTGTGTCTACACTTAATGGCACTTGTGTGTGTGTATTTTCAAGCCGCTTCGACATAGAAAAACTCTGTTAGCTTTTTGTAAGGTGGTTGTAGTAGTCGTCGTCGTAGTGTAATGTGTGTGATATCAGCTGTGTAGTAGGCTGTCCTTGAAAGCTGCCCCGAGGAAATTTATAGAAATTCCTATGGGTGGCTGCATAGCCATGGTTTAAGTGTAAGATACGACAAAAAAAATGTGTCTTCTTTTTGAGAATTTCATAAAGCCAAAAGATTCATAAACTCACACACTCATAACAACACACACACACACACTCCTTATACAAGTCGTCGAACTGAAATAAGAGCAAAATTATGCCACGCCAGGGTCTTTGTGCTTGATAGACCTTAAATGCATGGGCAAAAACGTTCTCTATGGCATACTGAAGATATAAAAGTGAAGCTATAACAAACAAAATCCACCATCCAAAGAAAAAAAAAACTCACCAAAATAAAGGACCAGCAATGAGCATTAATCTCATGAGTATTTTGATTGTTGTCTTTAATTTAATTAAGGAGACAGGCCTTGAATATCCCAAGTCATTGCCACGATTAATGAAGATTGTTTTGTGGCATCCTTGGTGGAATGTGTCCCCACAGAAGGTACTTCAAAATATTGTGTGTCACCATTCTATTTTGGCCTTGTTATAAATTTTGTATGTCCTTAGGTCAATAGGTGGCCAGAGTATTGGATGGCAATGCTTCCAATGCACTACTTTGTCAAATGTTGAATAAAACGAATTCCAATTAGTAGAACAAAATTAATTTGAAAATCTTTGAGTGAGTCATATATGCGTCAATATTTGATGCTCATATTCCCCAGCATTAAGAGGTAATTAATTGGATCTATGGGATGGCAATGTAGGAATTTATTAATTCCCTTCCAATGAGAGGAAAATTTGACAAAATGAAGTGCTATAGCACCACCGGGAAATACCGTGGTGCAATGTGAATCGCCTATTTGAGCCTAAATCATTGAGCCTAAGCATGAATATTAAGGAGAATAGATTTATTGCGAAATTTTCTATTTTTTACCCTTCATTTTTCTATTTTTTAC
>PGFW01003503.1:0-11767 GCA_003123925.1 Haematobia irritans
GGTTTAAGCATACCTTGCCACGTCGCAAGCGTTACCGCCCAACATTAAGGTACATCGCCATTGTGGAATTGGCCAGTGTTTAGAATGAAGTTCTACGCAATTCCATGGTTGGAGGTACATATGCCTTCGGCATTGCCGAACTTTACGGCCCTTATATACTTGCTTTCCAATAAATTTTTTTAATTGCGATGTCTTCAATCACGAAAATGATAGTATCAATCACAGTTTTAATTGGAAATTAAAAAAATACTTGTTTAAAAAATTAATTGAATTCATTAGCAAAGTTATACAATTATTTTTTTAAAGTTACAAATTAAATTTATTTATTTATTTTTCATTAAAATTTAACTATTTTTTTCAATTTACTTTTTTAACTGATTAGTTTGTGTTTAGTTTGATGAAAAACTTGTTGAAATTAAAATTTTTTTAGTCAAACATTAAAAAAATCGAGTCACTTTTTTTAAGTGACTTAGCTCTTTCGAGTTTGACTAAAAAGTTTAATTGTATCAATATTTTTTATTAAAATATTAAAATATTCAAACGTGAGTTAATTAACTAATTGTTTCTTGCGTTAAAGTTTCTTTGGTTTAAAAAGGTTAAAGAATTAATTTGATCAATTAATTTTTTTAATTGAAATGTCTTCAATCACAGAAAAATCAATTAAAAATTAATTGAAGGACAATTAAACAATTAATCCAATTAAAAAATTAATTGATACTATTAATTTTTGTGATTGAGTTTCAATTAAAAAATTTTTTGTAAATTTTCTCAAATTTTATTTCTATAAAAAATTTTGTCAAAATTTTATTTCTATAAGAAAATTTGTCAAAATTTTAATTTCTTTTACCTAGAAAACTCTTTGTCAACATTCGTTCTATAGAAATTTTGTCAAAATGCTTTTCTATAGAAAATTTGATCACATTTTATTTTTCTTATAGATGTATATTTCACATTTTATATCTAGATTCTTATTTCTATAAGAAAAATGCTTGTCAAAATTTTATTCATATACTACATTTTTGTCAAAATTTTATTTCCAAAGAAAATTTTCTCAAAATTTTCATTTTCTCATTTCTTTAGAAAATTTTCTGAAAATTTTATTTCTGTACAAAATACTTGTGAACATTTTATTTCTGTACAAAATACTTGTGAAAATTTTATTTCTGTACAAAATTTTTGTGTTTATTTCTATACAAATTTTTCACAAAATTTTATTTATATAGAAAATTAAAGCACCCCTAAAACATCATGAATACTGCCAATCTACCAAACTGTCCAAAATCTACAATTTTTGGTAGAATTTTACCATTTGTGGCAACCGTGTTTACTATACCCGTGCATGTCCACAACCACTACACAATTCTTGGTGCGAAAATTCAATTTAAAATCGATCAATTGAAAAGGAATTTTTTTAGAAACCAGCGTGGTGCAGTAGGAATTTGGCAACTTCAATTTGACCATCGATTAATGAATGTGAGTCAATTTTTAATTACATAAAAATTTGTTTCCCCATGTTTTCATATTCGGATTCGCAAATTGCAATAAATTGTTGTATTCTTATAATGGAAAAATTAAGTTACTCTCGAACTTCAAAACATATTCAATTTCAACTTCTTATTAAAGATGAGATGATGTATAATCAAATTTTACATTTGTATATTTTAGGTTTATCGTCAAACGAAAATTTTGGGTTTTGCCACTCCAAATAAGTCGATCTTGAAGATTAAAAAGAGACCACATTATTCCCAAAAAGCAGATTTTCAATATTTATCTTCTTAACAAAGTGGCTGTGCGATAACCTTACTCAAAACAAAACGTGAACTCCATATGGCAATTTTGGTTTAGTTCATGGAATTATTGTGTTAAGCATAACGATTTTCGCTAAATTCGTTTAGAAACTAGTTTTTATATATTTTTTATAAAATATATTACAATATGCGTACAATATTGAATTACGTAATGGTACTAAAGACATTTTTGCATCTTTGAACGCCAACTTTTTCTTCTAACCTTCAAACTACGAAATCTTTAGCAAGTGAGAAAAAATAATTATTTATAAAAAAGTCTTGAATTTGTCGAAAAATATTAATCTATTTTTTTGTTAAATCGCCGTGCAATCTGCGTTTGTAATAAAGTTTAGGTAAACTTTTCTAAAATTACCAGAAATGTTCTTTTTTGGTGGTTTCACTATTTTTTGAGTGCAAAAACCTTGGCTTACAAATACAAAATCAATCGAATCTCTCTTCGATATATATCCTTTGACCATATATCTTGGACATAATCGAGTATTTTACTTAAAATCTATAACAAGTAAGAAGAAATAGCATAAATTCTAAGTCAACTTTTGTCCAGACTAGACATTAATTAAGTATAAATATCTTCAAATCAAATAATTTTTATGGAGAAATACAAGAAATTTAGCCCACTCAATTATATAGTCATTTTATATCCTCCAACTATTTTTTTAATACGCCTATAAATCGCATCACGTTCAAATGGAATATGCCATCATTATAATCCCCCAAACCATTCCATAGTTGAACAGACGAAGTAAATTTGCATAAAAATAGACTGTCTGCGACAAAGAGGACATCACAGAAATGCAAACAAATGACCAAGCTATATATAGTGCATCAACAAACAACGTAATATAAACAAAAATATACAACAAGTACTGGAGGGGGGCTATCATCATCAATGTTCAAAAAACCACGCACTAACACCAATCACCTCAAACACACCTTAAGCATCTCAAGCTTATGACTCATGAGATAATATTTGCGCTGTTAGCTGTTGGTGTGAGAGAGTACAAATTGTCCAGCCATCCATCCATACTAGTTTCGAGTGGAGGGGGGGCTATATGAAGATCCATACGAAAAAGTTGTCGTTTATACGACCCATAAAAAATTCAGTCCATTGCAATTTAGGACACATTCGTTTTATCTCAACTTATGGTACATTACAGTTTCCGCAAAACAGAAAACAAAAAACATTTTAATATCTATGCCATGAATTATAATTGCAACTCATTTCAGATTATTTGCTGCTAAATGTATTGTTGTTGTAGTTATTGCTTAAAAAATGAAACAAATTTCATTGTTTTTTTAAAATTCAAAAAAAAAAATCACAAATATTTCAAATCAAACAAAAAATGTGGTAAACATCTGATGTCATAACTAATACTTTAGCGAATATTTGTTTAAGCGAAAACTGGCTAATAGCACAAACAACAACAACAATGATGACAACAAGAATACCAACAACAACATAAATACAAGGCAGCATACGCAGACTGCAAACATTTTTATACCACCGTAGTTGAGATTTCCCACTTTTGAACTCCCCTCTCACGCATACTTCAAATTCGAAGTATGGACTGGAGTGTAGGTTGGCTTGACTGGTTGGCATGTGTTCACGTTTGGTTATTGCTCCTATACAGCACTTGAGAAGAGTCGATCATACCAATATGGTCGTCTCTTTATAGCTACTTTGTACATGTCTGTCTGTCTGTCTGTATTCACCATTTCATATGAATGATTTGTTACTGTCTCTTATACACATATGGATGGATAGATTGGTTGTTGCTCTCTTTAAATAGCAACAACAACAGATGTGCTCATATGATGTACTACTACTCACCCATACGGTAATACATTTGGTAACGAGTGTTGTTAGCTAGTCACACAATGAGAGAAATTTGTATAGGAGCAGTCAAAAATTATCTTTCAGACACAGGATCACTTAGACTGTTCAGTTCATTGTGATTTCGATGTTGAAAAGAAAAACTTTAAACTTTAATGCAAAATCCTCGAAATAAGTATTAGCTTGTATTTGAGGCGTTTTTATCTTTAATCCAAAGATTGAAATTCGAAGTTAATATACAATTTTTTTCTTTAAATCAGAATGTTCAAAGTAAGACCACTCTAATGGAGATTCGCAAATTTATTCGTGTTCAAATATTCGTGTTCTAAAATTAATGAAAAACATTTGAAATCAAAGATTATTATTTTAAATAAAATTCATTCCTAAAGAGGTTGAAAATCACCAACGAAACGTCGAATGTAAACTTGAAATAACATAAAGTCATTTATTTGCATATTCAGAGACCTTGAAAGCCCGTTTAGTGCAGATCTCAGAATAACCAAAAATAAAGAATAACACACAATATACAATATTCTGGCAGGTTAAGTTTAAATAGTAAAATATTAACCAATATATTGAATCTACAATCACGGCAATATCCAAACAGCTATTGCCAAAGCTGATTGGGGTAACGCCGACACAAGACCATATAAACACGATGGCAAACACTGTTACCACCATAAACTTGAATTTGGTTGCTCGCAGTTTGTGGCTTAAATCAAAAAATTAGTTTATCGTGGCCTCTCAAACCGAAACGACCCAGGCAAAAACGGAAAGTAATACCCCGCGATGTGTGTTAATTACAACGACAAATAAACAAAAAAAAAAAAAAAAAACAAAATAACGGCTGTCGCCCCGTTGATTACCGCCAACAAGAAAAATCTCCCAAAAAATAATGAAGCAAAAACAAAAAACCCCCCAAGAAACCAAAACGGGTTGAACCCAAAAAACATCAAAATATTTGTTAATTTATTTTATGGTTTCCTAACTGGCAAATATTGATGGCAATTGCATTGCTAATAAATTATTTAACAAATAAAAATAGTGCGAGATCTGTTGTTGCTTTGTGTTCCATAACTTGAGAAAAGCAACAACCAACAAAGGACAAAGCTTTGGCCTATAAAACAACAGAACAAAAAAAAACACAAAATTTTCATTGCCATTTTTTGAGAGTCAAATGCTTGTGGGGATGAGCTTGTGAAAGTAGATCTCAAATCTATCTGTCTGTCTGTTTAGTGACTGTGGAGAGGTGTATGTAGATGTGTGTTTGTTTTTCTTTCTAGGATGTAAAACTGTATTTTTGTTTTGCTATGTAAGAAATTGATTGTTGTTGCTGTTACCCTATTGTAATTGGCAGAAGCCATAGTCACCATCTGACAAGGTAATTCACGTTAAATCTTTGTTGCCAAGATCATTCTCTCAGTTATTGCCTCATCATGTCTATTTCATAGATCAGAGATCTAATTAACAAAAACAAAAAATGTTTAAGGTATGATATGCATTTTCGTTTATATTTCCATATTAAACTTCAATCTAGTTTTTAAATTGGCTTTATTAAACTTGTTTGTATTTTTTTTTTACTGAATTTCAAGAAGTCATTATGCTTTTATTGTCAACACCTGACATTTTTACGTGATGCTGCGGTTTATAACTTCGATTTTTTTTTTTTGCGTTCAAATAGAAACTAATCGCCATACAAACGGACAAAAAATTTTGAAATTTTGTCTGCCAAAAAAAAAAAGACGTACTGAAAGACAACTGATCCATGTTTGAAATTCATAATCCGCCAATAATTAAGTCCTATTTTCAAACAAAGTGTATTTACTGCTCAAAAAAATAAATAAGACAGGTTGGCAACGGAAAAAGGAATTTGGAGTTTGGGCAGACGTTTTGTTTTTTAGAAATGCACCTTTAATGAGGTTTTCGTGTTGAAGTGCGTACTCTAATGGAAAGTAATACCACAATATTGCATACTAAAACATTCATTTAATTTTTCTTTTCAAGATTTCACTTTTTCTTCAATATTATTAGCTGCTGGAATTTAATTTCCATGTGTTATTATCATTAAAATCAGATGCGTGAACCAAGTGGGCCATTCTGGAATCCTTCTGACTGTACTCGTAAGAAAACATTTTGTAGTACATATCAATCTAGCCGATTTACAACTCTTGAAAAAAAATTCTACCAAAATTTAAGACATTAAAAATCTTATTTTGAAGTTTTTGATAAAATCTCATGCACAGCGAAAAAAAAAATCATCACCAAAAACTATTTCGATATTATAAAAGTGATTGAGGCTTAAAAAATTTTCAATAATAAATTATTGATTACAAATTAATTTTTTAAGAGATAGAAAAGAATTAATTAAGCAATGATTGAAAATTTTTACATTTTTAGTTAAAAAAAATAATTGATTACCTGCACAACGTGTGTGGGCGGATTGCCAAAAAATGACATATGGAGAACCAATGTGATAGATGAAATTCCCTGTATGAGATGAGTGGACTGTATAAGGTTGTCATTATTCATTAAAATTCAAATTCATAAAAATTCATTAAAATGTTTGGCAAAACTATGAAGTTTCGTCCAGATACAATTAACTTTTAAAACAAACGCGAAGACTAAGTTCCCTTAAAACAAAATGATGGAAATTTTTTTAATTTTCAAATAAAAATTTATTTCAAACAATAAATTTTTTAATCAAACTAAAAACACAAAGTCAGATAAAAAAGTAATTGAAAATAGTCACGTTTATAATTCAAGAAATTAATTGAGTTTTGCAATCAACATCAATTAAGTTTTAAATTTAATCAATTTTCAAAATTACATGCTCACAATCAAGACAATAATTTTTTAATCAAATATTTTTTTTTTTATTGCCCATTTAAAACTGTGCATTGATGCTATCATTTCTGGTTGATTGAAGACATTTCAATTAAAAAATTAATGGATCAATTAAATTTAGTGTTATGTTCTTCGCAATGAATGAAATACCCTTACTATTAGCGACATTTTTTTTTCTGGGTGTATAATATACCCTTGAATTGCTAAATATGTAGGAATTTTATAAGTTTTAACGAGTTTTTGCTTTCAAACCAACAATGTGAAAATGTACTTTTTACAAAAGGGGAGCAATTACTCACTTATGGACTTTTGATATATTGGCATTAACACGAAAATTATAAATTTTAAAGATATTGAATTATAAAAAAATTTCTCATAATTTTATTTCCATAGAAAGTTTTGTAAAATTTTTATTTCTGTAGAACATTTTGTCAAACTTTTATTTCTATAGAAAATTTTTTCAAAATTTTATTTATAACAAATTTTGTCAAAACTTTATTCATATAAACATTTTGTCAAAATTTTATTTCTATAGAAAATTTTCTCAAAATTTTATATCTATAGAAAATTTTGTAAAAATTTTATTTCTTTAAAAAATTTTGTCAAAATATTATTTCTTCAGAAAATTTTCTCGAAATTTTATTTCTATAGAAAATTTTCTCAACATTTATTCCTTATAGAAAATTTTTTCAAAGCTTTATTTCTATAGAAAATATTTCTTCCAAAATTTTATTCGGTAATAGGAAAATGTTTCGCAAAATTGTATTCGTATAGAAAATTTTGTCAAAATTAGTATTCTAATCGAATATTTCTTCAAATTTTATATCTATAGAAATTTTGTTTCAAAAATTTTATTTCTATAGAAAATTTAGCCCAAAATTGTAGTTCTATAGAAAATTTTCTCAAAATTTTATTTTCTGTTTTAGAAAATTTTCTTCAACATTTTATTTCTGCCTAGAAAAATTTTCTCAAACATTTTATTCATATTAGAAGAATTTGTCAAAATTTTATTCATATAGAAAATGTTTGTTCAAAATTTTATTTCATATAGAAAATTTTCTTGCAAAATTTTATTCTATAGAAAATATTTCCCAAAATTTTATTTCTATAGAAATTTCTTTCAAAATTTATTTCTTTAAAAAAATTTGTTCAAAATATTATTTCTTTCAGAAATTTCTTCAAAATTTTTATTTCTATAGAAAATTTTCCCAAAAATTTTATTCCTAACAGAAAATTTCTCAAAGCTTTATTTCTATAGAAAATTTTCTCAAAAGTTTATTCGTATAGAAAATTTTGTCAAAATTTTATTTCTATAGAAAATTTCTTCAAAATTTTATATCTATAGAGAATTTTATTTCTATAGAAAATTTTGTCAAAATTTTATTTCTTTAGAAAATTTAGTCCAAATATTATTTCTTCAGAAAATTTTCTCAAAATTATATTTCTTTAGAAAATTTTGTCAAAATTTATTTCTTTAGAAAATTTTTGTCAAAATTTTATTCTATAGAAAATTTCTTTCAAATTTTATTTCTATAGAAAATTCGCCAAAATTTTATCTTCATAGAAAATTTTCTCAAAATTTTATTTCTATAGAAAATTTTCTCAAATTTTATTTCTATAGAAATTTTTTCCAAAGTGTTATTTCTGTTTAGAAAATTTGTCTAAATTTTATTTCTATAGAAAATTTTTCACACTTGAAAAAAATATTTATGGTGATATTAAAAATGTTAAAGTTCAAAGTTCTTATAAAATTTAATTAATTAATTAAAATTAGTTATATAATCTTTGCTTCAAAAAATTGTTTTCATTAAATTTTAGGACACACATTTTGCTAAATTTGGCGGCGTCCTTCCGTTTAAAGTCCATGTCTTGAACTGAAAGGTAATTTTTCTTAAAGTTAAAGAAATAACATTTTTGATTTAAAGAAATTGTCCTTCAATTAACTGAAATGTTGAAACTTTAGATTTAAGATAAAGTATCTGTTATAATTTGGATTTTTATTAATAATTATATAATAAACCACAAAAAGAGAATGAAAATTTATAAATGAGATCTGCTATCCTATTTTTAATTTTTATTGGCTCCTAGATTAAGGTCGCTAAAGAAATTCTTTATTTAAAGACTAGCCGCTTCTTGGCTTGGAATCAAATACCAAAATCTTTTAAGGAAGGTTTCAAATCTTTGGATCAAGTAAACTTTTTTTTTTTTTGAGTGTATAGAAATAGTTTTCTCAAAATTTTATTATCTTTAGAAAAACTTTTTGTCAAAATTTTATATTTTCTATAGAAAAATTTCTCAAAATTTTATATCTATAGAAAACTTTGTCAAAATTTATTTCTATAGAAAATTTTTTTCAAAAAGGGTTATTTCTATAGAAATTTTGTCTTAACATTTTATTTCTATAGGACAATTTTGTCAAAAATTTTATTTCTATAGAAAATTTCCTCAAAATTTCTATTCCAAGGAAAAATTTTTGTCAAAATTTTATTTCTTTAGTAAATTTGCCCCAAAATTTGTATTTTCTATAAGAAAACTCCTCAAAATTTTATTTCTATTAGTAAAATTTTCCCAAAATTTTATTTTGCTATAGAAAACTTCCTCAAAATTTTATTCTAAAGAAAATTTTTGTCAAATGTTATATCTATAGAAAATTTTTTCAAAATTTTATTTCTATAGAAAATTTTGTCAAAATTTTATTTCTATAGAAGATTTTGTCAACATTTAATTTCTTTTATAAAATTTTGTCAAAATTTTATTTCTTTTAGAAGATTTAGTCCAAATATTATTTCTTCAGAACAATTTCTTCAAAAAATTTTTATTTCTTTTAGAAAATTTATGTCAAAATTTTATTTCTTAGAAATTTTTTGTCAAAATTTTATTTCTATAGAAAATTTCTCCAAAATTTTATTTCATATTAGAAAATTTCGCCAAAATTTTACTTCATATAGAAAATTTTTTCTCAAACATATTTCTATAGACATATTTTTAAAAATGTTATTTCCTGTTATAGAAATTTCTTGCAAATTTTATTTCTATAGAAAATTTTTCACACTGAAAAAATATTTACGCTGATGATTTAAGAATTACTGCGAAATTTACGAAATATTAAGTACAAATTCTTAAAATAATTAATTAATTAAAATAAAGTTTATAATCTGCGTCAAAAATTGTTTTATTAAATTAGGACACAAATTTTGTTAAATTTTCAATTCCTTCGTTTAAAGTCCCATGCTACTCCGAACTAGGCTAATTTTCTTAAGTAAAGAAACACATTTGCATTTTAAAGAAATTGTTCCTTCAATTAACTGATAATATGAAACTTTAGCATTTAATGATAAAAACGCTTCAAATATAGTCTAAGACTTATTTTTTGAGGATTAGCGTCTTTAGTTTTAAAGTTTTTTTTTGGAATAAGGGAAAAACCTTTTTACTTGAAGTATTCTTGTTATAATTGAATTTTTAAACTGGCATTTGCCTGTACGTGATTACCTTTGATTAATAAAGCCGCGCAAAAAAGAATCGCAAATTTGATTAAATGAGATCTGTATCCTATTTTTAATTTTATTGGTCCTAGATTTAAGGTCGCTAAAAAAAATTCTTTATTTTAAAGAAACCGCTTCTTTGGCTTGGAATCAATACCAAAATCCTTAAGGGAAGGGTCCAAATCTTTGATCCAAGTAAACTTTTTTTTGAGGGTATAAGAAATAGTTGTCAACATTTTTACGTTTATAGAAAAAACTTCTCAAAATTTTATCTATCAGAAAATTTTGTCAAAAGGTTTATTTCTATTAGAAAATTTTGTCAACATTTCTATTTCTATAGAAAATTTTGTCAAAAATTTTATTTCTATAAGAAATTTCCTTCAAAAATTTTATTCCTATGGAAAATTTATGTCAAAATTTTTATTTCTTATAGTAAATTTTCCCAAAATTTTTATTTCTATAGAAAAATTTTCTCAAAATTTATTATGTTCTATTAAAAAACTTCCTCAAAATATTATTTCTATGGAAAATTTTGTCAAAATTTTATTTATATAGAAAATATTTCTCAAAATTTTTTTTCTATAGAAAATTTGCTCAAGATTTTGTTTCTATAGAAAATTTTTTTAAAATTTTATATCTATAAAAGTTTGTCAAATTTTAATCTATAAAAGTTTTGTTCAAAATTCTAGTTCTTTAAAAATTTTGTAAAAATTTTTAGTCTATAGAAAGATTTTTGTCAACATTTAATTTCTTTTATAAAATTTTGTCAAATTTTATTTCTTTAGAAAATTTTCGTCAAATATTATTTTCTTCAGAAAATTATCTCAAAATTTCTTATTTCCATAGAAAATTTTTTTCAAAATTTTTATTTCTATAGAAATTTTGTCAAAATTTTTATTTCTGTAGAAAATTTTGTTCAATTTTTTTCTTAGAAAATTTCATCAAAATTTTATTTCTATAGAAAATTTTCTCAAAATTTTATTTCTATAGAAAATTTTCTCAAAATTTTATTCCTATAAGGAAAATTTTCTCAAAATTTATTCGTAGAATAAAAGAAAATATTCACGTTTAATTTTTTGTTTGAAGTTTGGAAAACTTGAGCTCTTTGTCTTTTTTTAATTTAAAAAAATATTTATTTGTATGTATAAATATTTTAAGAGGTCGTCTTTGAAGATTTTTGAAATATCGACTTTTGCCAAATTTATTGCTTTGATGAAAAATTTATGAACTATTTAAACATTATGTAGCCCAAATTTTAGAATACACAATTCAAACAATATTTTATTCCTATAGAAAATTTTCTCAAAATTTTATTCCTATAGAATAAAAGGAAAAATTCGACGTTAAACTTTTTTTAAAGTTTCAAAAAGTTTACCTTTTGTCTTTTTTTAATTTGAAACAAGTATTTGTATTATAAATATTTTCGATTGTTGATTTAGTCACTATAACTAAATAACTAAATCCAGCACTGAAAAAATTTTGACTTATTATAAAAGATTAAATATGTAGCCCAAATTTTAGAATACACAATTCAAACAATATTGCAGAAATTTTTTTAAAATAAAGAAATCTTATAAGTGTTGAATTTTATTCACAGAAAAAAAAATTCACAAAAATATTTCCAATTAAAATTTTAATTGAGTTTTAAAAATATTCAATTAAAATTTAATTGATTAAACAAATTTTTTAAATTAATTTTTTAAATTTTTTAATTGCAAAAAGCAATCGCAAAAATTAATAGTATCAATTAATTTGTTAATTGATTTCTGTGATTGAAGACATTTCAATTAAAAAATGTC
>PGFW01003506.1:7702-22492 GCA_003123925.1 Haematobia irritans
TCAACGCTCAAGAGCCTAACCGTAGACAAAAAACAAGTCCGATTCTATAGATTTCCTTCGCGCAAAAAACAAACTAAGACTCAAAAATGACGCTATCCTGAATAGAATACTTGAGTTTTGGAATAATTGGGCTCTGACGTTGCTCAGCTCTATAAAGGAGTGATTGCTTTTGAGTCGGGTTAGGATTGTTCACCTGCATGTAGTAAACTTCGGTGGCACCCAGATCGGACGTCGGCGATTTCAGCACATGGTGTCAAAGAGAAAGACTGCTCAGTATGCGCTTTGGACATGTCTCATCATGAATAGATTTAACCGCCATCTGCCACAACGTCGCAATTTTCAGCTGAATGGGCCCTAGAAACAGTTGGCGAAAATTCCGCTTTTTATGCCGAACCAAATTTTGCTTCAGCCGCATGACGGCGCTCATTTCTGGTTTGAATGGCTACGCTAAATTCAAGCAAACTTGCGCCGCATTTGGGGAGTGGTAAGAGCAACCAGAAGCCGTTCCAAGAACTGCCCATTGCATCCCCGAAAAAATGCACTGGTTTGGTGTGGTTTGATACGCTGGTGGATTCATTGGACGCGTATTTTTGTCCAAAGCATGGCTGTTTGGAGCAACGTTACGGTGCAATGGCGATCGCTACCATCCCGTGTCGATATGCTACAAAACTTTTTGTTGCAAAAAAAATGGAAGAACTGAACTTGGCTTGAACATGTCGGTTTCAACAAGATGGCGCTAACACTGCCCAGCCACAGCTCGCGCGATTCTTCGCGGCCATTCCTTGGAGGGGGGGGGGGGGGGGGGGGGGGGGGGGGGGGGGGGGGGGAGGGGGGGGGGGGGGCGCGCCGCCGCGGCCGGCGCCGCGGGGGGGGGGGGGGGGGGGGGGGGCGGGGGGGAAAAAAACAAAAAAAAAAAAAGAAAAAAAGAAAAAAAAAAAAAAAAAAACCTCCGGTCAAAAAAAAACCAAGAGGGTGGCGCCGGCCGGAACCTGCCGTCCCCAGCCCTCGCCGGAAACGCAATCCCCCGCGCTTCGGAGAAGCAATTCATCTCGCAAGAAATGGACCGGTAAGTTGGCACACCAAGATCATGCGATTTGACGCCTTTAGACTAATTTGTTTGTGGGGTCTACGTCAAGTCTAAAAGTCTAACAGAAATAAAGCCAGCTAACTATTCCAGCTTTGGAAGAGAGCCAACATTCCGAAGGAAATTCGGGCATTCCGGCCGAAATGCTCGAAAAAGTTGCCCCAAATGAGGTGGTTTCGCGAATGGACGCACGCTAAGACTGCAGTCGCGCAGTCCAACATTTTTAAAGTGAAATTATCTTCAAAAAGTAAAGATGTCATGGACCAATCCTTAACGTTTCAAAAAAGGAAACCGATATGAGAATTGTGTGCAATTTATTGGCGTTTTTTTTAAAAAAAAGTTATCAAGCTCTTAAGCAATCACCCTTCTATGTTTATGCCACTTTTGTTTTGCACTTTGCGTCGGCCCACTGGTGCAAATCGACATCTTTGCCCAACATGGCCACCTTTGGCTCTTGTTAAGGTAATTCCCTTTTAAATCGAAAGCCCCCACAAGAACTTATCTTTCAAGGATGTAGTGGGCCACTGAAAAAACGGGAAAAATGAAACTGATTTTTCCAATTTTGATATTTCATTCTACCTTTCCTTTTAAAAAACATGGAAAGATCTCTACGATTTCTACAGACGACAAGCGACGCCCACAATTCATCTTTGAACTCCTCTCCATCTATGGGATAGCCAGAACCTCGATCTCTATCCCATAAGATTTTTCCCTAGCGCAGCAGCACGCTTAAAATTTGGCAAATTGCACATAAAACCATCAAACTGAGGAAAATAAAAAATGAAAAAAAAAATGATCGGCACAGGCAGAATAGTAAGACGCACATAGAGCAAGTGACTGCATCCACATGGACAGAAGCCCAAGTGGCGCTGCTAATAGGACACTATCCTCAATATATGAAAAAATTGTTTTCAATATATAGCAAAGGAAAGGACTTTCTAACTTCATAAACACGCCAGACTCTAACGAAAAATGACAAAGAAGGTCCTATCTAACGATGAGCTACATTCGCTGTTTGCAAGCCACCCCCCGCTTCTAACGACCGCATTCCCCATCCTAATTGATTGGCCTGGACAAGTTGCTACGTGCTACTGCAATGCTAGATGCAAAGATGCATACCAACCTATGAGCATATGTTGGCAAAAAAACGCACACTAAAGGTCCACCAATGCCCCATCCATTCTAGGCTGGGGAGGGGTAGTAGAAGCTTTATGCATCGCCTGAATTTAGTTTTGCATTTGTCTATTTTGTGTCGCGATCTTTGTTTTCTTTTTTTGATGGATATCTGTGTGTGTGCTGTGTGTTTGGGTTTTTTGTGTGGACTACGGTGTTCTTCCATATCTCCCCCGCAAATCCTTCGTGACTTTTCTGCGGTTGTTTTTCTTGGCCGGGGCTTTTTTGAGGGATTAAATAAAAACGACTTTGCTTGCATTGGGCCGCTTTGTTGCCTTTCCAATTTTTGGTAGAAGAAGTTATTTTTTTGCTCCCATTTCTTTGATGGACATTTTTTCTGGTGAAGACACTTGCACTTTTTCTTGTTGCAGGAGTGTTGGGTAATGTGGCGCTCGCGGGGGCTGTTGTGTGTGGGGTGGTCATAGAAGGTGTGCAAGGAAGAAGGAGCGGGAAAGGAGCAAAATATCCTTGGATGTTCGATTATCCTCAACAGGTTTCTGTTGTGTTTAACTTTGTGTGTTTGACATTTGTCAGCGACCGTGGACATGGCAGTGGGTATCGAAAAGAGGGATGGAAGATGCTCATTGTGAAATTGTGAGGAAGGGCTGGTGTGAAGATTGTAGACGCAGCCAAGAGAAATAGTGAAGCCCACCGTGGAAGAAAATGTAGGTTTAAAATTTTAGAAAATGCTTTGAGCTAAAATAAGGTTTTGCTTATATTGCATTATGTTTTAGCAATAAATTAATTACTTTTTGTCAAATTGAAGAAAAATTTTTTAAAAAATAATTAATTTTTTTTGCTTTGGGTTATTTAAGGAAAATTTGCATATGTTGAAAGAAAAATTTGGGATTAAAAAATTGTTAAAAGATGTTTTTTAGCGGGCTGGTACGAAAGTTCGGAGACAGGGCTAAAATTTTTTAGTAAAATTTGCTCATTTGGAGAGACTTATGAACTCAAATTTAAGCAAACTTCTGCGCATTTTAGGAAAATATGAACTATTTTATTTTTTAATGGAAAATTGTGCCTTTTTTTTTGTATACAACTTTTTTTCCTTATTTTTTAGCTTCACGGTCCATTAAAGTCTTCAGGCAAAAAATTAATTCAGATAAGGAATATTACTACAATATTGTGCACAATTTAATACAAATCCAACTAATCTTCTTCCATGAACTACAATAAAGTCTCAGCTTGGCATTTAGAGAGCCTTTTTTTTTCTCTCTGGCGCTGTATATTCGACATTAAACTTCTGCCAAGGCAATGGGAACAGGTGTAAGTTATTCATGTTTTAAATACACACTTCTTTATTTTTATCTTTCTTTTGTTGTTACACTAAAATTTTTAAACAATTTAATCTTTTAAATTAATCTAAAAATGTTTATATGCAATCATTTTGTGGACATTTTATATTTTTAATTTAATTTAAATATACATCACTAAGCCTTTTTATTTTATTTTTTTTTTGTCTTGTTTTAAAAAAAATTTTTAGCATTAATTTCTTAAATTAATTAAAAATCTTTTATATCCAATATTAGTTGTTGTGGGCATTTATGGTTTTTAATTTAATTTAAGATATAATTATTAAACTAAAATTAAATAAAGAATTACAATTAATTAAAAAATTAAACCAAATGAAATATTGACATACAAAAAGGATTAACAAAAAATAATTATAACTTTTATTATTTTTATGTGTGATTTGAATTCAAAACTTCATCTTGGAACTCTTTCTCAATTTTTATTCATTTTTTATTTCTTAATTAAATTTTTCATATCAACTAATCACATTCAGTTTTAATCTTTATTGCTTTTTAATTTTAATTTTCAATTAACTCTTTAAATAATAATTTTTAAATCTAAATTCAATTAAAAAATAAAAAAATTCTAACAATAAGTACAACAAATCTAATATTAATCATAAACATTTCTTAATTTTTAATTACAACTTTAATTGGCTTCATGAAATCATCTTTACTTTGAGTTCCATATTTCTTATTTATTTCTTTTGTTTAACGAATAAACTTTTTAGTTGGGTCAACAAACTTTTGTTAGCAACTCTAACTTTTTTTTATATTATCTTTCATAATTTATTATGATTGTAAATCTTGTAATCAAATAATAATTTAATGATATTTTTCAAATTTTTATATGCATATCAATTTTGTTTAAATTATTTTTCTTACATTTAACTATAAATTAAAATATAATTTTAAAGCTTGGATTTAAACTTTAATTTATTTTTTATTTAATCTGAATTTTAATCTTTAAAATCTAATCTTTTCTAATTAAAACTGGAGGTCAATTAAAAAAAATTATATAAACAATTGAACATAATAATAATTGGATATTTGAAACTCTCTAATTAAATTTAAGTATACATCTCTAATTGGAAATTTTGCATTTTAAATATTAATCGTAAGAAAAACTTTAAACATTTTAACTATAGTTACACATTCTAATTTAAATTAAATGTCAATTTAAATTTACGCTTCCATAAAATTTAAGGTTAAATTATTTTCTTTTTAAATGTTAATTTTTTCAATTTAACTTTAAATTGAAACTCAAATTCAAATTTAAAAAATCAACAAAAATATATTAGTATAAAACACTAGAATTTAGAATTAAATTTTTGGTAATCAATATTAATTATCGTTTCAATATATTTAAATATAATTAAATTAGACTGTGTGAATTTAATTAAAAATTACTTTTGTTTTTAATATTTTACTTTTATATTTTATTGCAATTTAAATTTTAAGTAAATAAATTAATTTTAAAAAATTAATTTAAATTTTGGTTACAACTAGTTTTAATTATAATTTATATAATTTTTAATTATATTATAGATTTGACATCTCGGTATGAATTTTATTATTGTAATTTATTTCCTTTGTGTTACTAATGAAATGTTTATATATCATTAAATTTGAATTTTTCTTAATTTATTATTAATTTATATACATTTTAATTTTATAAAGTTATAATTTAATTTAAAAAAAGTAACGAAAGGACTAAATTTGATATATGAACATTTGGTTAAATGGTGAAGGAACTGTTAATGGTTTAATTTTATGAGAGGATCATGTTATGGTTGAGGTTTGTTATTTTGTTATGTTAGTTTGCTTTTGGGTTTAAATATTCTTTTTTTTTGAGCGACTTAAGTTTATTATATTTATGGTGGAGTTCATAATTTGTGATTGTGATTGTGGTTACAAGTCTTGAATCTGTAATGTTATGATAATGCGCTTTATTTTGATTTTATGTTTTTTATTTATTGGTCTTTTGTGGTTAAATATATTTTTTGTTAGTACTGGGTAATTTTTGTATATATATTGATTCATGAATTTTATGTGTGATTGTAGGAATCTTGTAATAAAGGTAGAAAAATTGTGAGTATTCAAATTAAATTAAAATTTTTATATCCAAAGGTATCAAGATTTTGTTTAAATTTATATTTGTTTAATTTAAATATAAATTAAATGTACTGTTTTTAAGTTGATTGTAACTTTAATTTAATTTTTTAGTTTAATTAAAATATATTTAAGATGCCATGTGGTTTTTTTTCTTGAAAAGACTGAGAGTAATAAAAATTTTTTAAAATTAAACAAAGGGATAAATATTGATATAAAAAATTTTTAATCATAATTCGCGTATTTAGAACATTAATTTATAATTTTAACTAGATTTTAATGTAATTGAAATTTTTTTATTTTAATATAAATTTAAGAAGAAGTTTGAACACTTAACTTTTTTACAATGAAATTAAGAGTTCAATTTAAATTTAAACTGTTAATGTTATAATTTATTTAATCTAAATTAATTCAATTTTAAATTAATTTTTTTTAAAAATTTAACTTACAGTTCTGTTTTTTTTTTAATTTAAATTTAAGATAAATTTAAATAATTAATGTTTAAATTTTGTGTTTAGTTTACATTAAATTTAAAAATAAAAAAAATTAAAGGCAGAATTAATGTTGATATAAAAATTTAAATTAAAATTTTAATAAAAAAAAAATTATGTATATATTTATATACTCAAATTTTCTAGCATTTCGGAAATCATTCCCATGTTTGTGGACTCCAAAAAGAAGTCTTAATTTTCCGTTTTCTTCCTTAATTTTAAATTTATTTTTTTAATTCAATTTAAATTAATTTAAATTTAGTTTAGTTTAAAGTAAATTTAAATTAAAAAGCAGAATTATTATTGATAAAAAATTTAAATTTTAATAAAAAAATTTATGAATATATTTATATACTCAAAGTAAATTTACTAGCATTTCGGACATCATTCTGATGTTTGTGGACTCCAAAAAGAAGTCGTAATTTCCCATTTTCTTCCTTAACGGCTATTTTCCAAATTCCTTTCCTTTTATTGGATTTACAAAGACATTCCAAGCTTTATGACTCCCTACTCTCTGTGCATGACTCTTTGGAAATATGGAAAATACAAAACTGTACTTTTATGTAGCTCCCGTTCTTGGATGAAGCCATCTTGGTAGCTTTCTGTTGCCAGGGAAGGCTGACATGGGCCACCTCTTCTCTGGCCATCTAAGATGAGGATGCATCCGTGTGCAAAAACAAATCTCCTGCGCAAATGCATGCAATATGAATTGCAGCAGTGACTCCATCAAGCTATGGCCTGGTCCTGGCAACGACATCCAAATAAAACTAAAACTCCAACAACATATCAAACAAAACAATATTGGATTTTTTGTTTTGTTTTGCACCAAAAAATGAATGAAAAACACAATGTGGGAAAATAGCTACGAAAACACACACGGTTCGTGGAAAAAAACGCGCAATCCAAACCATATAGAACAAAACCAAACCAAACCAAATCGAAGCGAATGGAGTAAAGGACACACGGGCAAACGGAGTAACAAAATTCTTTTCACCAAATCAGTTTGAGGCGTTCACCAAAAGAAGCCTACAAAAAATTGCAACATAAACGAAGGAAACAACATTCAGAGCCAGAGCCAGAGCCATTTCCTCCTCGACTCCCCCACCATTAGCACCAGCCTATATGCATTCACATTTCCATGCCGTAGATTTGCATTCGTATCCGAACTGGGAATCCATGTATTTTGAAAAATCTATAAAGAAAAACTTGGTCATGTCGTAAAGAAAGCAACAAAAGTTTTGCATCCAAAGACATTACCACTTGCATAACTGGCGTGCGTTGAAGTCTTTTTCTATTTTTACAGGGAGTTGGAATTTTTGTAGAAGGTCTTATTTGATGAAGGCGAAAAGAGTAGCAGTGCATCACTGGGGCATTTGGATCGAATGCCAGGGTGAAAACAAATGGATACTACCCATCTTTTGCTTATCGAACTGCATGTTTGCCCTCGTACTCATACAGACATATTCACAAGATAGATGTGGACTTAACTCGCACCAATGGGCCATACGGACTAGAGGGACACTGTTAAAGTTTTCGAAGGACTCGAGGATTATTAGTGTTATAATCGTAGATGAAAAAACATAAGGAAACCTTGATTTGAGACTATATACGGAGTTGGTGGGACTCCGTAAATTTGATACAATAGAAAACCTGATGATCTCGAGGAACATTCCTCAATAATACTGTAGAGTAGAGTTGAGTAGTTTCGGAGCGATCTAGCTCTTTGGAACTATTCCGTGGCTGGAACTAAGTGAACTGGATCCGATACCTTTACTCTTTCAGCTCCACAGTTCCTTAAATTCATTTCGTTGTGTACTCATTCCATTTCTTTCGCTCTTTATGACAACAGCTCTCACTTAAATTGAAGTTGCCAGATCCTTAATGAAGATGTTAAAACTGATCCAACCTAAATACCAATACCAACATGTTTTGCAAAGATTATGTATATTAGAAACATTTGTCCAATGCGAAAGAATATTTTCCGCAATAGGACAAATCATAAACGAACTCTTTTGGTTCAAAGTTGGCAAACTAATTTTTTACATAGTAACTTTTTATTTTGTCTATGAGAAAATTTAAACACGATATTTCGAAGATAAATATTGATCTTGACTATACCAGGGTTGCCTTTTATTTCCGAGATTGTCCAACTTTACTGTTGCAAACTTAATGTAAAAGATTCATCTTGCCGAAAAAATTGGAATTAAATCGTGAGCATTTTTGTGCGATTATTTTTTACAATTTCCGACATGGATAACTCGACAACAGTGCGTCGATTAACTTTATTCCATTTTGTGCGATTAAACTCTGTCAAGGATCAGTGTTTATCGATTGTTGGGGAATTCAATAGTAGCTCACTCCAAGACGAATTTCGTAAAGGTCGTCCAAAATCAGGAAACCATTGTTACCATTGTACTGTGCGCAAAACTGATTTGCAAGATCTTCATGTAACCTATCGTGAGATTGAGACAACCTTAGGCATTAGTGTGACTAGAATACATTCAAATTTGCATTTGACCGTCAAAAAAAATGGTTGCGTTCGTTTCGACACAATTTGTCAATCGATCAAAAAAGCTCATGTCGATTGGTCGAAAGAAATTCTCCAAAAATACAATCGTGGTGCTACGAAACACGTGTATGACATCGTAGCAGGTGATGAATTGTGGATTTACGAGTATGAGGCCGAATGAAAATAGCAGTCGGTTGTTCCTGGGCTAGCCGAATCCATCAAAAATTGCTCACGCACGAATCACTTCCAAGCAAATGATCACTTGGTTTTCGGACATCTCGCAATCGTACCACTAGAACAACAATTCCGAGAGGTACACAACCGTTTGTTTGTCAGTTGTCTAACATGAAATTAGGAAAATTAACTGCTGAAGACGGATGACTCTTCACCACGACAATGCGAACTCTCAAACAACGGCATTTTGGGAGCACTCAAAGTCTGTCTCTTATCCGCCGTATAGTCCTGATTTGGCAACGAATGGTAAAAAGGGCGTTTCTATTTTTTATGACTACTCAATCCCGAAATATAAAAAAACATCTCCCGTTGTATATTACAGACTTAACTTGGATATCTATTCATGGTTTAACGAATATCGAGATCTATCACAAAATCAATTTTCATATATGGACATGCTGCACTAGATCCATGAACCATACACATTAATTACTTATTAATGTTTTAAGATTTCTCTTTTAGCCTGTACGATGGGGCAATTTGCCGAATACGATACGACAAGCAGCTTAGTGACCAAATAAAAGTTGAGGTAGGCGTACGCCAATGATGTGTCATCTCACCACTCCTCTTCAACATACTTCTCGATGTAATAATGTCACGAGTATCGCAGAGAGGAATAACCTGGGGACTAAAGAAACCTTTGCGACGACCATCACGAGTATCTCAGAGTCATAGAGGAATAACATGGGCGCTACAAGGAAACCTCTGTGACCTCTACTACGAAATTGCCTTTTTGCGCATAAGGGTACGGAGATTCAAGGAATGTTGAACGATCTAATGAAATATGCGGCGACTGCTGGAATGTCAATAAATATCCAAATAACAATAGACATGCGTATTAATGCGAGCAACAATGATATAATTGCTGTAGATGGGAAGCCAATTAACAATGTAAATACATTCTGGGAAGCATAATAAAATCCGAAGGTGGTATCTCGAAGGATATAAAATGTTGCCTCAATAAGGGCCGAGCCGATTTTGCATCTCTGAAGAAGGTATGGCCCTCAACACACAACGACTGTGTAAAGTCGGTAATATGTTACTCTATGGCTGTGAGACATGGAATTCTGCAAGTAAAGACCTACAGGCAATTGAAGTGTTTATTACTCGTTGTCTAAAGAAAATTTTGGTCAAACACTATCACCAACGAACACCTATTGCAGATCACGAGGTAGCAACCAATAATACAAGAAGTCCGAAGAAGTCTCAAACATATGGTTCTTAACTTATTTGTGCGAAATAATATAAATGCCAGGGTACATGTATGCCTGGCTTACAAAAGGTCGTGGTTTCAACCCCTTCTTCGACTGAACACCAAAAAGTTTTCCAGCGGTGGATTATCCTCAATAATTATGGTATTTCCCAGTTCTCCAAGTGGTTTTACTGCAATGTGCTACGCCTGCTATGTGTCTATAGAAAATGAGGTCCCTTGTCATTGGCCGTCATCCAACTTCGATTACTAGATTTGAATATCAATAGTTAGTCCAATTCGAAGCTGACAAAAAGTCCGTTTAGACCTTTTTCGATAAAAGTTAGTTTTTTAATTGTAAAGTCTATTTTTGACTTTTATGTCGTTTGGGGGATGTTTTAAAGGCGCTTATTCAATATGTAACCAAAGTTGATGTCTCTGAAATTTTACATGGGAAACTGGATACGATAGAGGTTTTTAATGTTAATATTCTCTATTAATTTAGGATTCCCTTTTCTCGTATGCTGATTCTGGTGTTGGCCTGATTCGGCTGGTTCATCACGTAATACCTCTCTGTGCGATGGTCATCCGTTGTATAATATTCCAGATATATCCAATGTTTGTACCACTTGGATGATTGAAGAATGTATATTCGGTATATAACTCAGACAAAAATCTCTTGTCCCGTACATTTAGAATGGCCATGATGAAATGGCTCCTGATGTGGTTTTCGGCCGATAATCCCGAAAATATATCCATCATAATTCGGAAAGTATCATAAAGGGTTCTCTCTTAGGTCGTGGAGCATTTGTTTTGTATTCAAGGCAACATGTAAAATTAAAGGATCTCGTAATTTCCGGTCAGTAGCCATGAAAATGCTGCAGCCAGTACCACCGGGTCCAAGAGCGCAAAAGAAAGTGCATTAATGGCATATAAAGTTGCGCTTGGAAATGGGATCGTGATCCATTGCAGCATGCTGTAAGCCTATCTGCACGGCTAGACAAGAGTTGGCTGTGCTATTGACACTGAAACATCCGAATATTGTACCGCTCGTTGGTATTTGTATTAAACCATTGGCTTTGGTTCTAGAACTAGCACCAATGGGTGGTTTGGATTCGATTCTTCGTCAGCATCGGCGCAGTGGTGCTCACATTGGTCCGCATACATTCAAATTATTGGTATTACAGCAGCTCGAGCAATTGAGTAATATACATCGTAAGAAGGATTTTATATATCGTGATGGTAATATATTCGAAATGTTTTGGTTTGGGATTTTCGCGTCAGCCCCATGCGTAGTTGGAAAAATTTGAACAATTATATATCGATCAAATCGAATACATGTGTTCTTGCTTTCGAAGAGAATAGTCACGTAATTCTATACATATAAAAATATGCAGATTTATGGTATAAGTCGCGTCAGACTGCTCCAAGTGGTTCTAAGGATTTGGTAGGCACAGAGAGGTTTAATGGTCCCGGAACATTATTATCGCTACAACGGAGTAAGGAAGAATATCACCTGAAAAGGTTATGATGTGTAATTCGTTTTGGAAAAGGTTTTTTTTTTTTTAATTCAGTTAGGGCTTTTTGTAAGTTCCCTTGACTAACTTGTATTTCTATGTTTATATTCCTTAAACTTTTAGTTGATGTTTCTCCTTGTATGTTTATCTATGAGACCATATTAGTTTACGACAAACCTTTCGAAAAGGCCACGAATCGATTATAAGAGTGCATAGTTGGAAGGAAAGTAGACCAGCTTTGTACCAACGTGAAAACGACAATTTCCAACCTATTGGTTGTAGATCTCATGGTTTTATGCTGGGATGGAGGTTTGCCTAAAGAAAAGACTACAGCCAGTCAAGTATTGTTTCCATACTCACAGCACCCTGAAAGTATACCATTTACTGGATGTTAATAGCCTTGCCGGCACAGTGAAAAAGTTGTGTGTGGTGGCTTACACATAATAATGCCAACTACGATGGCAAGGTAAGAACTCGCGAAGCTATTTGGTTTAATTTTGTTCCGTGATGTATAAAAACACTTTTTCCATTTACTAAAACAGAAGAGTCTTTCCGGCTTAAGATATATGGTTACCTGGCTATAATTCTCCGCCAATATTGATATTTTGGACACCGACAACATGGTCAATTTTACAATCGTGCGAGCACAAATTAAATGCTACTAACAAATTTTAATCTCTTCGATCCAAAATCACCACGATTGTGAAGAAGTTCACTGAAATCTCAATATCCTCTTCGACCGCTGAATACCCCCTCATCATGCAGGCATGCCTCATCATCAGTGCTCGTTGTCACGGCACAGTCGTCCGCAAACTCATTGCACGAATAAATATGCTTTGCCTGCTGTTAATAGAACAATGCATAATTGGATAGGAGATGCAGCTGCACATTAATTCTATAGTTAACAGATTACACGTCATATATTTCATATATATAGATCCAGCACATTTAAAGTCAGCCATTGATAAGTCTGGTCCCTATTTGCGAGATATTGGAACGAGTGCAGTGGGTTTACACAACGGCGCGGTATTTTGGGTTGATAGTTGCAAAGTTCTTTCGAACTGTGCCTTTGCCAAGAAGTTCATATCGTTTAACTGAAGATCTGGTTTCTGGATTAATTTACACTGTGCTGTGGCCATCATGGTTGAAGGTGATAGTAATTGATATTTAGCTAATTTAACAACATGTTGTTAATTTACTGGTCAAATTTTGGGAAATCCTACACCTTTGAGATAGATAAACAGAACTATCTAAATGTCAGAAGAAGTTTGCGAAACGAGTAAGCCGAATCTACTAATTCTAACCTCACCCGGAGAATTAAATGAGATATCGTATGGAAAAGAGTTGGTGGAAAATTGTCGCCGAGAATATAAATGATTCAAGAGTTTCATATAAGCCAGCAGGCTCCTCCGCTAATATACTAAAATAACATGTTCAGGGGAACTCTTAAGCCAGAAACATGATTAATCAATAATTCACTCACAACAAAACAACTAGTTTTGACCTAGGAACTAACTGTAGACAGAAATAAAGGACATGTCGACCATGGTACGGAAAACACGATCTCGTATAGAATTCTTGCGATCAAGCGTAAGACACGATCATATAATAATTTGCGGCAAATGCCACGGACGAATCTCACACTCAGCCTTTTGAAAACATATAAGAAGAGTAGAATAGATTCGCGAATTTTCAAAGTACTGTAATATTCCCAACTCGTAAAAAAGAAGGCTGAAAAATCGGGCCAACTTTGAGGGAATATCCTCCACATTGTGCAAAAAATATGTATGGAGTGTTAATCAAAAGGCTTGAAAGATGGTTTGACCGAGCATAGTATATTATTGGAATATGCAAGTCGGTTTTCGAAAAAAAACTACTTCGATGGTGGACAACATTCACAATTTATCAGGCCTGTATACTGTACAGAACTGTCGGGAAAAATAAGGTATACCAGGCGTTTTTGTGGATTTCAAGCTGCATTTGATGAAAATCAATGAAACCTACTGAATTACAAACTGTAACCATGCTATGATTTGGTAATATATAGTAGGTTTGTTAGCATAATTGGAGTAACATATATAGGAATACAGCAAACGGCAGTTTGGATGGAGAAGATTTGTCGAGTTTTGACTGAATCCAGTCCGGAGTTCTTGACAGGAAATATAAAGAGTATTGGCTAATGCCGATGAATCGTCGTCCATAACTGAAAGGTCTATCGACATTACCGATTCATGATAAAGTAACATGGAAGAGAATTTGCAAAAATGGACTTTATAGTCAAACGCCACAAATCGAAAAGTTAATACATTCGAAATGGAGGTAGGGCATCTTCACGGGAAATTCCAGGACGAGGAACTAAAAATTTGTATCAGAATACAATACCTGGGAGTCATACGTAACACGAAAATGCACGTTTAAGAAAACAGTATTAGAACTGAAATTCGCGGAGGAAGCAAAACTACTGTTTTGGTCACTACGGGAACAGATTAAGCGTTTAAATATGGTGGCCTGAAGATCGAGTACAAGTATAGCGCTGTCAAGTTTGGAATATGTAAATTTTGAGCACGTCGTTCCGATTACACCGTTTTCTGTTTGAAATGGTGTGAACGGCTCCCAACTGTCGCCACCAAAAATAACAACGAAAAATTCTCAAGATGACGCGTGATGAGATTAAGTCGGCATAAACTCATGAATTAGAATCAGGAGATTTGATACAATCGGAAGTGCCAGATCAAGAGGGGAGGAGATATAAAGCAATTGCGTAAAACCGACAAAATGCAGAATAACCCGAGCGCCTATAGAGTAGAATAAACGACTTCCCCATTATAATTCGTCATGATAAATAACATGGAAGAAATTTGCAAAATGGAGCTTTATAGTCCAACGCCACAAAATCGAAAGTTATACTATTCCGAAATGGGAGGTAGGCTATCTTCACGGAATTCCAGGACGAGGGAACTAAAATTGTATCAAGAAACAAGTACCTGGTGGAGTCATACTAAACCGCGAAATGAACGTTTAAAAAACATATCAGAACTTGAAATTCGCAAGCAAAAAAACATGACTGTTTCTGTCACGACGGAACAGATTAAGCGTTTAATAGTGGCGCGTATGAAGATGCAGTACAAGTATAAACTTGATCAAGTTTGGGAATATGTAAATTTGGAGACACGGTCGTCCGATTAC
>PGFW01003508.1:8190-18470 GCA_003123925.1 Haematobia irritans
TCATTTATTCCATTTTATTAAGCCATTATCGTCAACTGCATTACATTTTAAGAATAATCATCACAAATTACAGGAAGTATTTATTATTGTCATTATAAGTTAGTCATTATAACTCATCGCATGTAATGCAACGTCTAACTAATGAGAGTTTCACTTCTGGTTAGGGGTTTTCCAGCGAACGGGATCCCGGGAATGTGCTATTTTTTCGCTCCCGCCCTTTCCCGGAATGAAGTGCGGGAATTCCGCGGAAATTTTCTTTACAATATTTTATCTATAATAGAGGGTTCTATATGGCAAATGACAGTTGAAATCTAGTTAAAGTGAATTTTGGAAGCGTAATGTGAACGACAATGGTACCAAGTAGTAGTAGTTGCCTTGTGGGACATATAAAGTCGTTGGTTCTAGCCCAGATTCTAACGGGCGCCCAATTGTTAGAAAGAAGATTGCACTTCCTAATTTATGATTGTCATATTTCTGTAAACCAACATTCCGATGATGTGTAGACTGAGTAAAGCTTTAAAAACAACGGGACATTTTACCTTATGTAACCCACGTTTGCAATTGTATAATTTCAAAATTTCATAATTATTGCAAGGATGTTTTATGAAATATGAAAATGCCAACCTTTATTAAAATAGTTACTTTAATTCCAAATTTATAATCATACACATTAGGTTCGAAATCTATTAAGAGTGGATTTTAAATCCTTTATTTATAAGGCAATGACAGTTGAAATCTAGTTTAAGTGGATTTTGGTAGCGTAATTTGGAATGTTAGCCCATATCGGCTCACAATTACATACATGTGGACTCCATATAAACCGATTCCCAGATTTGATTTGTTGCGTATTCTGGACGCTGATTATAATCCACATACTGTTTTTATCAACTTTTTGTTTTGCCCATGGTATAGGCTGATGTTCTGGTTCCAATCATCTTGGTTATAAGACAAATGCCTTTTGAGAAATGGGTTTTCAATCAACTGAACTGAAGCGAATCTGACCTTTCATTTTTTAAGCTTCCTAAAGAAAAATATTTTCCTACAACGGAAAAACTGTATATTTCTCAATCAAGGGAAAGGAAACAAACAACACACGCCTCGAATGCTAGTAACGACAAGCTTCCTCGTTGGGATGAAGGCGAAAAAAAAACTGAACAGAACAAATCCTCCTCTATCTTATTCAAATGGTCTGCTAAATCGGTGTGACAAGAACACGCGAAAAAGACAGAGAGCTACTCAAACTTCAAATGATTTATGGTGGCATCATCATACATCATCTCATTTTCCACATAAACCAGAAGAACAACAGGGAAAATCTCAAGAAAAAACGTAAAAAACCAATGAGGCTAGCAAACTACATTACGCCTGACTTGGACCTGTCACTTGGGGTGTGGGCGCGACCCGCCATAGGAAACTTCATTAAAAACATAACAATTGGATTTGGAGCTTACATTATCAACAGGATTAATCAAGCTTAAACTTTATTAATTCTATAAATAATTTCCAGTTTCCTCTACAACCCCCAGTGTCGAGGAGTCTGGGTGGCGTCACTCACAGCAAAAGGAAAATAAACGAACTTTGCAAATTCCATAGATTATAATGGAGGCATTGTATTTCCTACCTTTTTCTGTGAATTTCCACACAATTTCCGGTCTACAAAAAAGATGAGGAAGAACTTAATCTTGCACAGGGCGAACAAGAAAACACCAAATTGAACCTAAAAGTCAAACATTTATCTTTTTTCTGTGGAACACATCAGTTTGTGACTAACGATAAATTCTTGGCTTAGAAAACAAAACTGGAATGGATCCGTGGAATACCTCCTGTAGTGTTACCAACATGCGAATTAGATATGGGCAAGAAGGGGGCGATTATAGTTGACAATGTCATTTTAAGAATTCGTGAACTTGTTTAGATAACAAGCGAATTTATGAGAAGATACTGTGGTATGAGTACATAGTAAACGCCTCTGCCTTGACACAATTGTTGCATAATTTATTCTAGCAACAAATATCGTAAGATTGTAATCAGTAACTGTAAGTCGAATTTTTTGATTATTTCAAAACTTAGGAATGTCGAATTTGGGTTTATGGGGCAAAGGTCGACTATTCGAGAGAGAGATGTGTACGGAAAGTTGGAGGAAGATGCGGTTGATACACACGCCAATTGGATGACCAGGATCGGTAAAAACTAATATATGGCGCTATGTCCTAAATCTGAAACCGATTTTTCCCCAAAATCAATAGGTGATCGTCTTTGAGGCCGAAACTTGGACCGGCCTATACCAAAATTTTAGGACAATCGGAAACTAAAAACTGTGAGCTGATACTTCTGTACAGAAAAATACATCAACAGACAGACAGACGCGACACGACTAGACAGACCAGACGGAACATCGCTTAAATCGACTCAGAATTTAATTCTAAGACGATCGATATACTAAACTATGGTCTCAGACATTTTCCTTTCTGGTCGTTAAATACAAAATGCCAAACTTATTACCCTGTACCAACAGTAAATGTGGTGCAAGGGTATAAACATCCTGTTTTCTTGCTAATGCATTTTCCCTACACATCATTTCTCAACATTCACGAGGTTTTTTTAATACCGCCTCATCCGCTACTGTGGTAACAGGGTAAATAATAAGTTTGTTTTGCTATTTGTTATGTTAACAGCCACAGAAGGAGAATCATTAGACCACAAACCTTGTTATTATACGTGAAATCGGCTTAGAATAAATTCTGAGTCGAAGTTTAGCCGGATGTCCGTTTTCTGTCTGTCTGTCCATGTTGATTTGTATTTTGTGGTGGCAATAGTACAGCTCGCACAGATAAATTAGTCCGATTATCCCTAAAATTTGGTAATAGGGTCCTGTTTTCGGCTCAAAGACGATCCCTATTGATTTTTGAAAATGTCCGTCTGTCTGTCTGTATGTCTGTCTGTTGGTGTATTTTTGTGTGCAAAGTACGAGCTCAGCAGTTTTAGTCGCGGATATCCTAAATTTTGGTACAGGCTCCTGTTTCGGCTAAAGAACGATCCCTATTATTTTGGACAAAATCGGTTCAAGATTTAGATATAGCTGCGCATATATATTTTTCTAACCGATCTGGTCATAATTGAGCGTTTATAATCAACCGATCTTCCTAAATTCCGTACGTCCGAATATTTTATGGGTCTCGAAAAACTTGCAAATATCATGCCAAATCGGTTCAGAATTTAGATAATAGCTCACCATATATTAGCATTTCGGTCACCGATTTACGACTCATTATGGGTCTCGAAAATACTTGCAAAATATCAGCCAAAATACGGTTCAGATTTAGATTATAGGCTCCCATATATAGCTTTCGCCCGATTTACACTCAGTTTGCCCAACAGAGGCCAATTTTTTTGCTCGCGATTTAGTTGAAATTTTGCATGGGAGTTAGAATTAGCATGTAGACATGCGTGGCCAAATTGGTGTGAAACTCGGTAATTGATCTTAGATATATCTCGGCCATATATATAGCTCTCGCCCGATTTACACTCATATGACCACATAACGCAAATTTTTAACTCCGATTTTAGTTGAAAATTTTGGGCACAGGGAGTAGAATTTCCGCATTGTAGGGCCCATGCGTGCGACAAATTTGGTTGAAATCGGTTCAGATTTGATATATCTCCATATATAGCTTTCGCGCCGATTTACACTCATATGACCACAGAGGCCAATTTTTAACTCCGATTTAAGTTTGAAATTTTGCAGCAGGGAAGTAGAAATTAGCATTGTAGTCATGCGTGCCAATAATTTGGTTTGAAATCAGTAATAAGATTTAGATATTATCTCCAATATAAATGGGTGATTCTTTTGAGGTTAAAAAAAAAAAAAAAAAGGATTTTCATGCATT
Source organism: Haematobia irritans (assembly GCA_003123925.1). NCBI lineage: Eukaryota > Metazoa > Arthropoda > Insecta > Diptera > Muscidae > Haematobia > Haematobia irritans. The sequence goes on from PGFW01003508.1 coordinate 12,078, forward strand.
AGTATTTGACAGATCAACGTGGGATTTCAGACATGGTGTCAAAGAGAAAGATGCTCAGTAATGGCTTTGACATATTCATCAATGAATAGACTTGTACGATCTGGCCACACGTGCGAATTTTCAGTGAATGGGCTCCTGAAAAGTTGGCAGAAAATCGCATTTTTTAATCGAACAATTTTGTTCAGACGATGAGGCTCATTTCGGTTGAATGGCTACGTAATAAAGCAAAATTGGCCGCATTTGCAAGTGAAGAGGCACGCAGAAGCCGTTCAAGAACTGCCCATGCATGCCCGAAAAAATGCCACTGTTTGGTGTGGTTTGTACGCTGGTGGAATCAATGTGGAGCGCGGTATTTTTTCAAAGATGCTGTTGGACGCAACGTTACGGTGAATGGCGATCGCTATCGTTCGAGTGCTAACAAACTTTTTGTTGGCCAAAATGGAAGTAACTGACTTGGTTGACATGTGGTTTCAACCATGATGGCGCTACATGCGCAACACAGCTCGCGGATCTATGGCCATTTTTGAAGGAAAACTTTCGGAGAACAATTCCATCCAAGAGAATGGACCGGTAAGATTGGGCGCACCAAAGATCATGCGATTTTGACGCCTTTAGATCTATTTTTTGTGGGGCTACGTCTAAGTCTAAAGTCTACAGAATAAATAAGCCAGCAACTATTCCAGCTTTGGAAGACAACATTTGCCGAAGAAATCTCGGGCTATTCCGGCCGAAATGCTCGAAAAAAAGTTGGGCCCAAAATGGGACTTTCCGAATGGACACTAAGACGCTAGCCGCGGTCAACATTTAAATGAAATTTCTCAAAAAAGTAAAAATTGTCATGGACCCAATCTAACGTTTCAGAATAAAGTAACGATGAGATCTTTGCAAATTTTATGCGTTTTTTTTTTTAAAAAAAAGTTTATCCAAAGGCTTCTTAACAAATCAACCCTTTATATAGCTGCTCACCCGATTTACACATCATAGACCACAGAGGCATTTTTAACGTCGATTTAGTTGAAATTTTGTACAGGGAGTAGAATTAGCATTGTAGCTATGCGTGCTAAATTTGGTTGAAATCGGTTCAGATTTAGATATAGCTCCCATATATATGTTTTTCTGATTTTCGGAACAAATTGTCAAAATACCAGACATTTTTCCTATGTAAAGATCGCCAGTGCTTAAGTCAAAAGTTGTGAAAATGAGTTCCTAATTTTTCGCTAAACTTTCCTATACATATATATCGAGCGATAAATTCATAAATAAAGTTTTGCGAATTTCCTTAAAGATTGGCTTCAGATTTAAATGTTTCACATATTTTTTTTTTACATAATATTGTTGAGCTACTTAAAATTTTGAGTCTAGTAGATTTGTAGAAATTCTATCAATTCTGTCCAGATCGTAGTGAATATTAAGATGTAACTGTATTTGGGAGCAAACCTTTATATATAGCCCCCACTCACAATTTTGACGGTATGTGATATGGTATCGAAAAATTAGATCTACAGGGTATAATATAGTCGGCCCCGCCCGACTTTAGACTTTCCTTACTTGTTTAGTTCTTAACACCTTTTCCTGTAATACCAACAATGTAGAAGAAAGCCGCTATACGGATTTTATAAACTTTTAAAATTTTTTTACCTTTCGCCTGGACGAGAATCGAACCGTGGACCCATGCAGCCAACAGACACTAACCACTGAGCTTATATACCTAGTTATTGGTCATGCAATAGATAAAATATCCATATATAAGTACGGCAAAGAAAAAAAAAACGTTTGGAAAAACGTGTACCGAAAACGTTTTTCTTTTTGTTAGAGTTTTTTGAAATTGCTTCGAAAATTTTTAAACTTTTATCACCAAAAAAAATTCGTTTTTGTTACAGAAATTTTTTAATTTTTTTCAAATAATAAAAGTTTATTTTTGAAACAAGCAACATAGTCCATTCCGTTTATATTCAAACACTGTTCTTTTCTGGACTTTTAGGTCTTTAATAAAGACACATTTTACAGTTCAAAATTTAATATAGTAAGCAATGTAATGTGTGAACATGTTTTTCGGAATCTTCCGGAATATAATCCTGGAATATATGTTAAAAAAAAAAAACAAAAAGCAAAAAAAAAACTTTGGTCGAAGCCAAGGGATCGAACCCGACGACCCCTGGCAATGAAGAGTCGACGAAGCTTACGCACTGGGCTGCCAACGGTGCAAACTAAAATGTGGTGTTTCTGTAAAATAAACTTTCGTTTATTCGATTCGTGGGCCGCCGCAAAGCTATGCTATAAAATAATAACTTATATGGATATTTATCTCTATTGATGACCATAAACTGGTAGCATAGCTCAGTGGTTAGCTGTGTTGGCTTACAAAGTGGCATGGTCGCGGTTCGATTCTCCGTCCAGGCGAAAGGTAAAATAAAATTAAAAAATTTATAAAATTGTATAATTTTCTTCTCTACATTGTTGGTATTTAACAGGAAAAGGTGTTAAGAACTAAAAATACCTCGTGATGTGAGAAAAGCGATGTGAAGTGAAAAATGCAATTAGCAAAGAAAATAATGTTTTTTTTAGTTTGTCTTTATGAAAATGTTTTTACATCCTTGGAAAAGCATAAACGTTTTATCACAAAAGTATATACTTTTGATTCACGCAAAATACACTTCCTTACAGTGAAAAGTCAAATGAGAAAACGAACTTATGTCTAAAATTTCGTTTGGGAGGAAAGAATTATTTTTTTGCGTGTAGGTACTTTTAGTTAATGTGGTATCACAAATGGAGTTTTGAATAGTCTATAAGTGAGCCTGAATCTTAAATCGGCTGCCACCTTAACCTAAAACTAACCTATGGTAGTCTGTTTGCATATGTTTAGGACCCATTTTCAAGATGGGATGTTTTCTTCAATTGACTCGATAGTTTCCACAGAGAATACATTTAATATGTTATTTAAGTGTGTCATCTTGATCTAATATGGCCAAAATACCCACATTTTACAACAAAATTCTGTGAATGATTTCCACCGTTATCGGTAGTCATATCCTAACACGCTCACAAAAAATCGCTTCTTGTAACATATACTGCCCAAAACTAATAGTTTGCTTCAAGCATATACATTTTTGGCTATATGCCCAAAAAAATTTTATATGTTTTGAGATCTCTTCCATATATAAATATGTTTGAAAGCATATTGGGTCCTAAACAATATATGTTTGGGTAGTTCAATTTCCAGAACATTTTGCTATTTTTGCATCCAAATTCGCAAATAATGTTGTCTTCCAAAAAACAATATGTTATTATGTTGAACAATATAAATATGTTGGAAAGCATTTGCACCCAAAATATTATATGCTTAAAAAAATCTCCCAAGACAATATTGTGCTCAATAATTTTATTTATTTATTTATAATATTTACAATCGTAATGAATTAATGAAAATAAACAGGTAATATAGGTGCTAACAAACATAGGTATATTCGACCTGAATGCTCAAAATTTTGTTTCTGCCCAATTGTATATTCCCGCCAAAATCTTTCTCACTTCCAACGAGAATTTTTTAGTTCTTTAGCAACTTTTTTCTGTAATAACAGAACATTGTAGAAAAATTATTCATTGTAATTGATTTTTTTTATTTTAATTTTACTTTTGCCGAGACGGGGATTCGAACAGCGGACCACACAGTTTTGTAAGGATTAAAAGAAGTAGCTGATCAATTGCCTCAAGGAAAAATAAAATGTTAATTTTGTAATAACAAGCAACAACCACCAACTAAATATCAATATCGCTCACCATTTAAATAGCGCTCCAAGCTACTAAACATCATATATGTTTAATAGCTATTTCTAAATTAATATATTGTTGCATCCAGCATATTATATTAAAAACATTTTATGTCCAACCATAATATGTTCTAAGCATATTAACATAATACGTCCCAAACATGTTATGCTAGTTTTTATGAAAACATTATATTCTTGGCACTCAAAAATTATTGTGTTTAAAAATTTTGTGTTTCCAAAACATATAATGTTTATAGCGCAAACATATGAAAAACAGTCCTTTTTCAAATCCGTGTACAATGCCAACTTTGTACAGAAGCGGTCGAATTTAAAAAAACTCCGACTTGTAAGAAAATATCGCCCAAATTGGCCAAATAATATTATCACAAGCACAATTTACCACTATATCTTGGCGAGATTTAACCAATATCCTTGTAAAATCGCCACTGCTGGGTAGCACAAATTGTAAATATTACTCAAAAATACATATGTATCGCCCGATAAATCATAAATGTGCATAAGCTTTTTCATTTGTATGTACCGCCAAGAAGGAAAAAGTCGAGACGCCCATCGTTTTAGCATAACCGATCGTCTTTAGAAATTAAATTCTGAGTCGATTTAGCCATGTCCGGGTCGTTTTTTTTGGGACAAAGACATAATTCGCTATTGATTTTGGAAAAATCGTTCAGAATTTAGATATAGCTTGTCAATATATTTAATCTCCCTTATTTGGTCATAATTGGCGTGCTTATCAACCGATGTTCTTCAAAATATCCCCGTACATCCGAATATTTTTATGAAAGTCCTCGAAAAAACTTTCCAAAATATGCAGCCAAATCGGTTCAGATTTAGATAAAACTCCCATATATATCTTTCGGTCGATTTAGAACTCATATGGCAAACAGAGGCCAAAGTTTACTACCCGATTTATCCGTGAAATTTTGCACAGAGAGAAAAATTGACATTCTAAACCAATGTTTGGTAAATTTGATTGAGAATCGGTTCAGATTTAGATATAGGCTCCCATATATATCTTTTCGTCGCGATTTGGCACTTATATGGCCTCAAAAGGCAGTGTTTTCCTGACATGCTCACAATTTTGCACGAGAGGTACGTTTAACGCTGTCGTTATGTGTGCCAAATTTGGTTAAAATCGCTGGGGCAGTTTAGATATAGCTCCCATATATATGCGTTCGTTGTACTGAAAAGATTTGGGCTTATATGGCCTCAAAAACCAGAGTTTTGCCCTGATTGCTTCAAAATTTTGCAAGCATGGAGTACGTTTAATAGTATCGTATGTGTGCCAAAATTTGTTGAAATCGGTTCAGAATTTAGATATACGCCCCAGATATATCGCTCAGATTTAAGTATAGCTTGTCATATATATTTATAAACCGATCTGGTCAGAAATGACGTATTTTTCAACCGGTCCTCTTCTAAATTTCGTGTAATCGAATATTATTGTGAGTGTCCGTAAATTTTGTAAAATATAAGGCAAATACGGTTCAGAATTCTGATAAGCTCTCATTATATAGCTTTCGCGGCGATCTACGCCTCGCTTATGGCCTCAGAGCCAAATCTTTTTGTCTCGCAATTACGTGAATTTTGCAATAGGGAGTTAGATTAAACATATAAATATCCACACTGAATTTGGTTGAAATCTGGTGCAGATTTAGATAATATAGGCGTTCCGCTCGATTAAAAACCCTATGGCCACAGAAGGCCAAAGTTTTACCCGAGTTAACATAAAATTTTCACAGAGAGTAGAACTAACATTATAAATATGCTTACTGAATTTGCGTCCTTGAAATCGATTCGGATTTAGATATGGGCTCTCCACTATATATCTGTCGTTACCGATTTTACAGATATTAGACCAACGGTAGATCCAAAATTTTCTCTGTATTTACTTAAAGATTCGCTTGCACAGGAAATGGAACAATAACATTTTTTCACTATGCGCAATGCCCAAATTTAGTTGGAATTGGGTTCAGATTTTGCGATATACTATCATATATCTACCGACGAGGTCAAAATTTTCACGCCGATTTACTTGAGAGTTTTGTACAGAGAGTGGGGCCACACATTCGTCTCGGCGGTCATCAAACCAAGTTATAATTTAAGTTCGAGACATTTTGCTGGAAAAGTTTTTTACAAAATTTTTGTCAAATCGGTTCATATTTAAATAGTCTTGATATCGGGAATATAAACCTTTATATAGTTTCACCCTAGACAAATTTGCAAGGTCGTTAAGATGGGTATCGAACAAATATTAGCCATATACATAGTAGGTGAAGTGGTTATAATATAGTCGCGGCCGCCAACTTAGACCTTTCCTTACTTGCTTTTTTACTAACATTGTGTTTCATGACGAGGGGTGTTAGCCGATTTAATTTTTACATTCTATCGGGATTTTGTAGACAGTACACCAAAATTGTCTCCGAAATCGTCTTCAGATATAGATAATTTGTATATGGGAATATAAACCCTTGATACATTACACTGACTATGCCGTAACACAAATTTTGGTCTACATAATGGTGAAGGCGTTGATCTAATATAATAGGTCGGCGCCCGCCCGACAGTTTAGACTTTACTTTACTTGTTTTAAATTTAATCGAATAGT
>PGFW01003515.1:0-15160 GCA_003123925.1 Haematobia irritans
GTTTGGAGTCGTTTTCGAATGTCCTCTGTAGTGAAAGGGTTAATTTATTTCATAACTCCCATATCAAATTCAATTCTTATTTGATATTTCATTATTTCAACCAGCAAGGTAAACTTTTTATTTATCGATTATTAGATTAGATTTTCCATCCCTGATATTTACCCTAAATTAAATTTTGAAAAAACCTCTCAATCTTTTACTTTGACCCAAACACCCTGTAAAGTCAATATTTTATTCTATCATATGGTTTGATGAAAATGTCTCATATTCATTTACAACGTCAATTCCAAGTACTATTAAATTTAGTTCAACATAAAATTGAATTGAATATTTAATTGTTAGCTCAAAGAAGTAAAAAAGAAACAACACAAACATACTAAGAGAAAACAAATTCAATTAAATTTTTAAAAGCCTCCGGTACTTTTTTTATTTCGAAATCAAAGGAAGAAATTACAAGTGAGACATATCAATGGCCTACTACATCAACACTGTGAGAAAAAAATAAAATCGAAAGAGAACAATATTTAGGACAAACTTCTGATATAAAGGCATTCACTCACTTACTTGGAACTAAAACTGTTGAATTTTGAATGCCACCCAAAGACCCGGCTTCTTATATATAAATAATATATATAAATAAAGTTATTTTAAATTTAATTCAAATTGTAAATTGAAATATTTCTATTAAAAATTTAGTTGATTCAATAAAATGTTTAATCAAAACAAAATTAGTTATATCATTTTTTAATTGATGCTATAATTTCTTTCAATTAACAATTAATTAACTATTAACGGCCATTTTGATGTAGCTCCGTTAAGCTTTAACAGCCAGTTAACAGAAAGTAAATTGCAAATATCTATCTTCCAGTTAATTTAACTGAAAATTTCCTGTAGTTACTTTCCTAATTGCTATGGATCATATAATGCAAGATGACAGTCTTCGCCCATAATACGGTTTAAAGTTGGTTAGTGACGAAAACTACGGAGCTTTATGAAAATGGGAGTAAGTCAGTTAAAAATGATTGAAAATGTTTAATTAGTTAGTCAGTTAGTATAGTTTTAATTAAAAAATTAATGGAGTTTTGCTAACAATATCAATTAAATTAATTTTAATTTTTTAATTGAAAACATTTTCAGTATCAATCAACTTTTTAATTGGAAAAAAATTGGTGATGTTTTTCCGTACAGGAACGATGGAGGAATGACACAAAGGTCAGATGGACACACCGACATATAACCAAAATACAATTATGACGAGAGAGAAGACATGGGAAAGTGACGAACTTGCCCATGACTCAGATGATTTCAGGTCACGGCTTATTTCGAAGGTATCTATGTCGTAAGCGGAAATGCAGCTCAGGCAACTCAAAGGTCACGGATGATGTCGAGCAAACATTCATTCTACTCACCGGCTGCCCGGCGTAGAGAGCTTGAATATGAATTTAGGCATGTCTCCCCGAAAAATATAATTCACAAGATGGTACAAAGTCACTCTCACTGGGAAGCTGTAAAGCGTTTTCTAGAAAACATTCTCCGCAAAAAGGTTGACATGGACGTGGCGACATGTGAAATCGAGGGGGTTCACCTCGAAGTAATGTGATTGCGGTTCCGAGGTCGAAATCATACCTCGAGCGATGTGGAATGCCTCGAGGGAAGTGGGAAGCCGGTATCGTCGATTGTGATACAGTCCGGCATACGGGTGGACGCACTGTCAGATGCATAAGCCACAAATAAATCGATTTTTTTTGGGAACAAACCAAATGATCGGGTTTACTTGAAAAAGAGATTAACTGAAAATTTCCATCTTCGAATTAAGTGCCGTCGTAACGGCCGATGGTCCCTCCCCTTTCGTATTTATCGATCAAAGAGGGAGATGATGTTCCTTTGATATCTTTAAGGCCTCTGGCTATTCTCGACGCAACTTCAAATTTTATCATACGCGGTCATTCAAAATGCATTTTGTGGATTTTGATGCTTTCGTCGGTAACAGCACCTCTTCGGGGTCCACTGCATTACGTCCCTCCCGTGGCTGCATTTTCACCACGCTTTGAATTTTGGCCAATACCAATCAATTTATTGTTGATTCCGGGGCAGAGTCCGGAAACTCCATTTATCAAGCCAAGTTTTTTTGTCGCTTCCACCGTATTTTTTGCCGCTTTCAGAAACAGTATTTTTATCTAAACACGAAATTCCTTTCACATTTTTTTCATAATAACAAAAGTTGTTCAAACCAAAAAGACGCTCTATTCAAACTAATTGACTTACATGACGTCAATTTTGAACACGAATCATTTGAAGGTTTGGTAACTGAATAAAATAATATGAAATTAATGCTAGGACGCCATCTATGTGTCAGACTGGGGACCGATCAGCCAAACTGTTATATTGCGAATATTTTTTTTAACATTAAAATGTAATTTGGCAAAATTAAAAGTTAAAAATTTTTAAATCATTTCTATATTTTTCTTTTTAATTAGATTTAAAAAGTTAATTGTATCGTTAATTTTTTAATAGAATACGTTTCAAAATTCAAAAAACTTTTTAATTGGACATATTTTAACTTATATTTCTCTTCGGTGTAATGATTTAGCATTTTTTATGGTATTTATAAGATTATACATTATAGATGGAATTCTTTCTTGGAATTTCAGTAAAAATAGTTTGCCTATTAATAATATGAAATTAATTTACGTCCACAATTTTCAAATTATATTTTTTAATTTGAAAAAATGTGTTTAATTTAATTGAAATGTTTAATTTGGGACAATTAATTATTTCTTTTTATTAAAAATTTTTTAATTTGAGTTAAAAATTTAATTTCTCGGTAATTTTTGTATTGATTATTTTGTTAAGCTTCAATCAACTGTTATAATTAAAGAAATATCAAATCTTTAATGATAATCAAAATTCTTTGGATCGAGTAAAAATTTTTTGATTGTCTTACACTATTATAAATTGAAAATTAGATCACTTCATCAACTGTGTAATTAAAAAATATCAAAATCCTTAAGATAATCAACAAATCTTGGATGCAAGGAAAAATTTTTTTATTGTCTTACACTATTATAAATATTTTAACAATTTAGATGTTAAATAAAATGCTCAACTTTAAATTTAAAATTGTAGTGCCATTTTAACTGTTTCATTCATGTCACCATAGAAATCGCCACAGATATACGGCTTAGGTATTTAACGTATATTAATTTTGACGCCTGTACACGATGTAGTTTTTCTCTTTAAGAATTTCAAAAAAATCGGTGGGCTCAAGATTACTAAAATGGGCCTTCATTTCATTGACCAATTAGCTTAAACAATTTTAATAATGCGTTGGTATAGGATAGATATAAACAAACAACAAAAAAACCATAAACATTCAAAGTTACTGCAAATTTGAAGAGCCTGGCCTAACCGGCTGTCGTTTTATTTAAGCAGGAATCAAAAATAAAAAGTTTTTAAAAAACCAAAAATAATAATTTTGTTAATATACGTTTTTTTTACATCTATAATTAATCCATTATATAACAACAATGAACAACTTACACAAAGTGTTGCTGCTTAATGTAATATTAGAGAGGTAAAGGAAAATTTTAACAACTTTTTTATCTGGGTTAACACATTAGAGTAAGGAAGGCCCAACAATCACTCCCTAACCTAGTATAGTTTTTAGGGTTAGGTTACGCTGACAGGCATCGATATATCAGGCTCACTTAGAATTATTCAGGTACATTGTGATAACCACATTGGTGAACTTCTTCTTATACTACAGTGCTGTCCATCCATGTTGAAGGTCTCAAGACAAGGACCTCCTTTTTATACCGAGTCCTGAACGGTGTTCCACATTGTCAGTGAACCACTTAAAAGAAGTTTTGAAAACCTCAAGTAAAATGTACCAGCATTACTGGAGGTGCGGTTAATCCACCGCTGAAAACTTTTGGGTGTTTGCGGTCGAAGCAGGAATCGAACCGCACGCACCATTGTGTAGGCAGGCGTGCATGCTAAACATTGCCACACGTTTGGCTCCCCAGGTAAGGCAAAGTATAATCAGGTGCTCCAATTAAATACCCGTTCGAGTGCCAAACCTGGTATAAGCATATAGTGTAATATTCATTTTAAGGCAGCCGCTTCCTAAAATGGGGGCGCCCACCTAGGGGGCTCCACGAGGTTCCAGGTGGGACGCAAGCATCATTTTTGGGTTGGTTAATATTCAATTTGTAAAAACAACACTAAATTTTAAGTCCAACGAAACCATCAATAATCATACTAACAAAAGAGAGTAACATTCCGTACATTCGAAATGTTAATTATAACACACCAGTGAGAAAAGAGTAAGAAGTAGAAAGCTGCAATTGGCTATACGATGGGTCCATGTAAATTAGTACGTTCACTACGCTTTCCCTGCGTTCACTCCCCGTTTCCTCGTTCACGTTACCGCGAAGCAATTGGAGATTGGAAAGCTCTGATTTAGAGCATCTGATGCATATGTACTTATTGAATCGCCCTCATTTATAAATTATTTCCAATAGCCCATCGAATATATATATATATAATATATATTATATATATATATATATATATAATATATATTATATATATATATATATATATATATATAATAATACTATATATATATATATATATATATATATATAATATATATAATATAAAAGGGTGATTCTTTTGAGGTTAGGATTTTCATGCATTAGTATTTCGACAGATCACGTGGGATTCAGACATGGGTCCAAAGAGAAAGATGCTCAGTATGCTTTGACATTTCATCATGAATATGACTTATAACAACGCTTGCAAATCATTGAATTTTTATTACCCAAACATCAGTGGCAGAAAATCCGCTTTTTATCGATCAAATTTTGGTTCAGGATGAGGCTCATTTTCTGGTTGAATGGCTACGCTCTAAATAAGCAAAAATTCGCCAGGCATTTGGAGTGAAGAGCCAACGCAAGAAGTGCCGTTCAAGAACTGCCATGCATCCCGAAAAATGCAGCTGTTTGGTGTGGTTTGTACGCTGGTGGAATATTGGACGGTATTTTTTCAAAGATGCTGTTTGGACCGCAACGTTACTGTGAATGGCGGATCCTATCGTTCGATGCCATAACAAACTTTTGTTGCCAAAAATGGAAAGTAACTGAAACTTGTTGACATGTGGTTTCAACAAGATGGCGCTACATGCCACACAGCTCGCGATTCTATGCCATTTTGAGGAAAAAACGTCGCAGAACAATTCATCTCAAGAAACATGGACGCGGTAAGTTTGGCGCACCAAGAATCATGCGATTTGAACGCCTTAGACTATTTTTTGTGGGCTACGGTTCAAAAGTCGAAAGTCTACAGAATATAGCCCAGCAACATTCGAGCTTTGGAAGACAACATGTTCCGAAAGAAATTCGGGCGCTAATTCCGGCCGAAATGCTCGAAGAAAGTTTGCCCAACAATGGACGTTTCCGAAAGGAGCCACCCTAAAGACAGCAGCCGCGGTCAAACATTTAAATGAATTATCTTCAAAAAGTAAATGTCATGGACAATCTAACGTTTCATAAAGAACTAAATGAGATTTTGGCAAAATTTTATGGCGTTTTTTTTTTTTAAAAGTTATCAATCCTTAATCAAATCGACCTTTATATATATATATATATATATTATATATATTATATTATATATATATATATATATATTATATATTATATATATATATATATATATTATATATATATATATATATATATATATAATAATATAATATATACTATATATATATATATGTTGTTTTCATTGCAACTTCTGTATTATATTTGTACCTTAACATTCCAATAATAGTGTTCAACATGACATCACCAATGTTTTTTGCTTTCATTTGTCTTCCCCTCCTTCGTCTTTTTTATGGTCACCAAACATGGAATATTCCATAATATTATGGCGCTGACAAATGACAAGAAATCCTTCTCTGTAAAAACACTACATAAATTGTCTCACCTCGAATAATTTGATGTTTCAATGGAAATTTGCATGTCCAAACTAGAAATAATGAGGATATTAATCTTCTGGGAGCCACTGGTGAGTTGCATTCTGGCTGAATGACGCGATGAAAAATATTAGGGGGATTTAGACAGCATAGCAAATGATTATTGTCTTGTAAAATCAGGTGAAAGTTGAATTGAGCCAGCACGCATTCGGGCCCAAGCTTATTCTCTCTCTTTTGGGTGAGTCACCATTTCTTGATAGAGAAAAACGAAGAGGGAGCTCTGTTCGTTAAGATTGCAACAATAGTTTTGTAACTTTAGCTTTTATTGAAAAACTGAAATTGTGTTTATTGCGTTTTCCGTTGGATCGTTTTATTTTTCTTCTTTTTACATTTGTCCCTAGTTGCAATGATGTTTGGTTGAAGATTTAAAGTTTTACGTCCGTCCGTCTGTCTGTTTGGCTATAGTTATAGTTATTGGCCCAAAAACATGATAAAAAACTTTTTGTAAAGTGTGGCAACTTAAAATGGTGTAAAGTGCAATTTCACATGCTGTTGTTGGCATGCTAAATAGAGGGCCTAAAACCATATCCCAAAAAAAAAACTCCATGCTAAAGGCAAATCCATTCACCTCCATTGAATGCAAGTAAAATTGCCAACTATGCTTTTAAATTTCTTTGGTATTTTTTTTTCTGGAAAGTAACTTTTCAAGTAGTTTCCATATTATATTAATTGTTGTTAATTTAATCATCTAAATGACGAATTAGTTAAGTAGTATTACCCATATTTCTTGTTATGTGGAAACCTTTATTTTGTTTTTTTTTTGCTTTTCTTTATTGCCTAAATTTTATTACTGACCATTAATGAGATTGTTGTACCAATCTCTTTTTATTCATGTCCGAAGGATGACAAGCATAAATTTTAACGCATGGTAATTACTTACGAAGTTGTAACTCTTAGACTAACATTCTCGTGGAGATTTTAGAGTGATTAAGCTTAATTAATTACCTTTATTTTGGTAAAAAAAAAAAATATTTTTCTTTTACGAATGAAATCTCTGAATCATTAATAAATAAAATGACTGAACATCTTATAACAGGGGAAATATTATGATGGAAATCTTAATATTGTTATGGTAAATTATGCTCTTGAAAATTTGGACAAAATATCATTCAATGCGATCATAAAATTTTTATTGATGACCATTTAATGTTTAGTACATAGAAAACAATGTCACCAAAATATTTCCATTTAAAAATTGATTGAAATCAATTAAAAAAATAGCTGATGCACTTGTAGCAGTTAAAATATATTTAAATTAAATATTTAAATTATTTAAAAAATGATTGAACATTTTTGAAGTTTAAAAAAAATACAGTAGAATTCATTTTATAGCGACCTCGGTTATAACGACCATCCGTTTATAAACGACGGATTTTCAAAGGGCAAGTTTGGTTCTTAATAGTTTGTACATATGCAAGCATTCGCTTAGAACGACTCCGGTTTAGCGACCATCTGCTTTTAACGACCAAATTTGCACGTCTGCTTTGGAATGGACATTCGTGTATAACGACGATGTAAGTTCTGTGTACTAATTTTTATTTTTTTGCATTCCATTTTTTGTCGTCAGCCAATTACTAAATAAAGAAAGATATACTGGCGGCACATCACAGAATTTGTTTTCGACTATCCCAAACAGAGGTGCAAACTGACAAAGAAGAAATATTCAAACCAGTTTGGGATGAGTTCGAGTTCAAACCAGGACTGGGATGAGTTCGTAAATGTCGATGAAAACGTCGTGACATCAGAAGAGCCTTCATTGAAGAAAATAGTTGGACAACACAAAAAAAAGATGGACTCACAGCGATAATGACCAGATGACGAAGATGAGCAAAAAATTCCAACTAGGACAGAAACCTTGAGTGCGGTTCACACATTAACACACAAGTATTTACGATTTGGGGGTTCTGATATATCAGAGAGTTTATATAGTTTCAGTTTGAAATTATTGAAAGTAAATATTAAAAGAAATCTTTTGTAAATAGAAAAACACACCACAATTCTAAACTATTTCCAATCTCAATAAATATGAATATACATGATAAAAAAAAAAACACTTAAAAATATTGTGTCCACTTATTTGGATACAACGACGTTCGGTTATAACGAGTTATAATTTCGGTCCCTTGGCGGTCGCTATAACCGAATTCTACTGTATATTTTAATTGGGAGAACATTTTAATTAAAAAAATTTTCCGATTTCTATATAAATAAAATAAAAATTTTCAGATCAAATCACAAAATTAATTAATCCAATTATTTTTTTAAATATATTGTGATTAAATCACAAAAATGATAATATCAGTCACAGAAGTAATTAGAAAATAAAATATACCTTATTAAAAGATTAATTGAGTTCATAGATATTTTCAATTAATATTAATATATCTTTTATTGCTTCAATTTAAATGATTTTGGTCACATAATTGAGGCAATTACTTGTGTGTCGTATTTTTATTTATTTAAATATTTTACCTTCAGATGAATCATATTCTTGGTATATTTTATAAGAATTTTCCGTTTGTAACTATGGTTGGATTCTTCTTATGATTTATTTCAAAAACTTAATAATTCATTGAATACTATATACAAATCAATTTTCATTATATTTTTTAATAGGAAATATATGTTTTTATTTAATTAAAATATATAACAATATTTATTTGAATATATTTTTTAATAAGGAAATATTTTTTCTTTCTATTTTTTCATATAAAATTGCTGGAAACTTATTTCATAAAAAATTTAAATTTATGAATAAAATGTAATACAAACAAGTAAAGAAAGTGTAGTCGGGCGGGGCCGACTACACAAATTAAAAATAACACTGGTTTTCAAAAAAAATTCATGTACACTTGATGAGAGGAAACTTTTCTTATGTATTTTGATCTGCTGAATTCGAAAAAAAATTAAAAATGTTTTTTATGGAACAGTTTTTGAGATATCCCGTTATTTTTTTCGCTCTTTTTCACCAAACAATTTATATCTTGAGTTAGAAATGTTCGATTATAATGGTTTATACTTTTCTGGAGGAAAAGGTCCATTGTAAAAATACTCTTTTTTTTATTTTTGAAGTAATTTGGCTTTTTAGCGATGCGGTTTTTTTGAACCACTTAAGACATAAACTTATCACAGATCCCAATTATAAACGATTATTCGTCATCTTAGTACCTTTACATTTAAGTACCAAACAAGTAATCGGACATTTCTAACTCAGCAGATAAATTTGTTTAGTGAAAAAGAGCGAAAAACTAAAATAGCGGGACTTCTCAAAAACCGTTCCAATAAAAAATATTTAAACATTTTTTTCGGAATTCAAGGCAGATCAACAAAGTCGACTCTCCATCAACTGTACATTTTCTGTAATAAAGTAGTGTTAATTGAATCGTTAAAAATCATTTTTTCTGTGTCACATTAAATATCAGATTAATATATTTGGAGATAGCAATTATTCTTATTTGAAAGATTTAGCCAAATATATTGAAGTGCGACTAATTAATGGTTTTTATATTTTATAGAAATAAATAAAATGTTCAAGATTATAAATTAAACACCAACAATTTTGCTAAAAGTCAATTTCAACCCCATACCACACAATCATATTAATTATTCTTACATCAAAAGTATGGGTCAAAAATTGATAAAGATCAAGAATAATTTACAATGATTTTTATTAACGGAAACAAACAATTTTTAAAAATTTGTTCGTTTTGTAACCTGTGAAAAAAAAAACAAAGCCACCACAATATCAAAACAAACGTGACTAAATTTTCAGCCAGATAGAAAATCTACTGCATTGTCAATTGATACAAATAAGTCCATAGCTTTAGTTTGATTGATTGGAATACAATCAACCTTGAATCGTCCATAGATATTAATCATCATATCTTAATTGAACGAATGTGTTTCATAAGATTGTCATTTTGAACGTAAGTTTTGTGATTGATTTCCAACATGGTGTCTTAGAACGTTAACTTTAACTGTAAATGGATTTAATATTTCCTTTTTGTTCTGAGTAATTCTCTTTAGCTTTTTAAAGCCGTTGAATGTCACACATCAACTTTATTTTCCCCTATATGTTTTTCGATTCCATTTGAATTGAAAACGTGTTGCCATGACATGCAACTCCAAGGAACCATGACTTCTGTTTTTTATCTTCTTCTTATCTTTTTATACAGTAAAAAAGTTAAATTTATAAAATCAATTTGATAAATTATAATTGATTTTTTTTATGAATTAAAAACATTAAAAATATAAGGTAATTTTTATATATTTAAAACGTAAAATTGTATATATATAAAAATATAAAAAACGCCACCTACTTTTTTTTTGTGAGTTAGGCAACGTTTCTTTTTGTTTTTTTTTATGTTTTTATTTATGTATTTTATATTTTTAACTGAAGTTAAGTGTAAATATATAAATGAATTTAAAGTTTTTTAAGTAAAGTGTAATGGGTTAAGATTTTGTACAGAAAACTGCATTTATTTTAAATATAGACGTTGTGGTAGTTTGAGAATCTGCTGTTTTGTTGGTGATTTGTGTAGGTGTGTATGTCTTTGAGTTCGACTTCTATTAAGCTGGCATGGGAAAATAAGTTAGTCATCGGTAGATCAGAGAGAGAGAGAGAGTTAAGGCAATGGGAGTAAATAAGACATGTAAAATAGCTAGGGTGGGTGGGGGAGTGCGGTTTTACGTGTTAAAATTATTTGTTATAATTTTGCAATGTAATATTTGACTTATTTATTTTAAAAACATTTTAAATAATAAACTACAATGTTTTAGTTTAAATGTGTATTGGCACAGTCCGTTGTAAAACTACCCAGCAAAAAAAGCGTCGCCAAAAAAGTTGTGAGAATGTTCTTTTTGGATCCGGAATTGGTGCAAAATTGACGCAGAGGCGATGAATTTAACATGGGCTTGTCATAGGACGGATGTCCGTTAGATATGGTCACGAAAAAAAGTTGATGCGGTCACCCCCCAGTTTTGTAGCGAAAGTGATTGTTAGAATTTTAAAACAGTAGGCTCTCAAATTGTTCTAGCAAAAACACATGCACTTTGCATAACGCAGAAAATGCCGTAGTGCAAACAAGCGAGTATGTATACAAAGGTACGTTAGAAATTTAAGCAGATAAACAGGTTTTGTGTTCTAAATGCCTTATAAATTAATTTCGTAGATATGAATAACGATGTGCATGTGGTTTCGATCGGACATCATGACAACACAGCAAAAACTATTTGGTGGTGTGTAGGGTGACCTATTGACTTTTTAAAATCTCTGTAACTTTTTGTTTATGAATATAAGTAAATACTTCTAAAGCAAAAGTTTCATATTTTGTTAAGACCTTTATAATGGTAATCAGAAATGGGCATCGTAGGGGTATAAGAAGCGAAATAAAAAAATTAAAAATCAAATTTGACGTCGGAGTCAAAAATGACCAATGCACGAAATATAGCCCCTGATCAATCACGAACAACGATATGCATTTCTTTTCGATCGGACTTCAAATGACGACACAGCACAATAAATTGTATTTCGGGGGGTCGTAGGGTGCACGAAAAAAAAAGTTTTGGTGTTCTGAAATTGTCTTCGAATATGCTACAAAACTGGGGGGTGACCGCATCAACTTTTTTTTCCTTTAGGCCGTGACCCTATCTAATGTCCGTCCTCCATTTCACTTTTAAATGTGTGATCCGAGATCAGTGTTTTGGATCTGAATTAATTTGGGCTATTTTGCCAAATAAATAATTTTTATAATTTCTATGATTTCGTTTTGTTTGTTATTGTTGGCCTCTCTTCAATCGTTATTATTGTTTTTGATCTCAGCTTAAAGCCATGCATTGACTAAACTACAAGTGTAGCTTAACCAACAGAGGAAAAGTATGCTTGTCAAATTTATCTGGGCAAAGTGTAGTTCACATTGGGTTGAGTGAATTACCCGAATTTATTCTGATAATTGGTTGATAGTTTTGCTGCAAGTAAGAAGATGCTGATGAGGAATGTGGTAATTCCGAAACAGCTGTACATCCAACCATCTTGCAGTCTATAGGGCTTTGCCCAGATAAATTTGACAAGCATACTTTTCCTCTGTTGGTTAAGCTACGCTTGTAGTTTAGTCAATGCATGGCTTTAAGCTGAGATCAAAAACAATAAAAATTTCTATGATTTTTTATCTCAAATATTTTCAAAAAATGAGAATGAAATTTTCTTTATTTCATGTATTTCTCATATTTTTATATACTAAATGTAGGTATAAATTTCAATAATATTTGAGTAAATTTCAAATCTTTTTCCATAAAAACACAACGTTTTTTTCTTTGGCGAATATTTATGGAATTGGATTCTAATTTACAAAATTCTTACATGCAAAAAATCATTCTTTCCTCCGAAACGAAATTTTAGACAAACAAAGATCATTTCTCATATGCATTTCGGTGTAAGGAAGTTTATTTGGAAGAAAAGTGCATACTTTTGTGATAAACGTTTATTCTTTTACATGACAATTTCATAAAAACTAACTCAAAAAAAAAGAACATTAAACTATTAAACAAATTTTATTTAACAGAAACATACATTTATTTGGGCGCCGTGGATTAGTGTTGGTACGCGCACCTTGCATAACCAAGCGTCCTGGGTTCGATCCCTGTTTCGACCATTTTTTTTTTTTTCTACATATATTCGAGACATGTTCGGAAGATTCCGAAAAGATGTTCAACTACTACTACTATATTAAATTTTTACTATGAAACTGTAAAGTGTGTCTTATAAAAGACTTAAAGTCAGAAAAGAATATTGCTTGGTATAAACGAAATTGACTGTGGTATTGGTTCAAAATAAATTTTTTTTGTCAAATATTTGTACAAACGAAATTTTTTAGGTTATAAAAAAGTTTAAAATTTTCGAAGAAATTAAAAAAAAATTATATAAAAGAAAAACGTTTTCGATACCCATTTTCCAATTTTTTTTGCGTGTAGGTAAATATAATTGTAAATTGTGAAAATTATGTCATTATTTGAGAAGGTATTTTGATGAGTCAATAACCCCACTTTACTGAAAGAGCCCTATTAAGTAAATACACTGATCTCTAAATTTTAGGGAGCCACCGTGGTGCAATGGTTTACATGCCCGCCTTGCATAAACAAGGTCGTGGGTTCGATTCCTGCTTCGACCGACCACCAAAAAGTTTTTCAGCGGTTGATTATTCCACCTCAGTAATGATAGTGACATTTCTGAGGGTTTCAAAATTTCACTAAGTGGTTTTACTGCAATGTGGAACGCCGTTCGGACTCGGCTATAAAAAGGAGGTCCCTTGTCATGGAGCTTAACATGGAATCGGGCAGCACTCAGTGATAAGAAGAGAAGTTCACCAATGTGGTATCACAATGGACTGAATAGTCTAAGTGAGCCTGATACATCGGGCTGCCACCTAACCTAACCAAAATTTTAGTTTAATCGAAATTATGAATTTGTGTTCAAAATTAAGACATAACGTAATTGGTTTTACCAAACATTTTATTGGGTATGCAATTTTTTTATGGGGGTCTGGCAAAAGATGCGTGATAAACGGACACAAAGATACGACAATTAGATTTTGCAGCTCGTAACGCTCGGCCACATATTGCAAAACCTCTAAAAACTTATTTCGACTTCGTATTTTAAAGGAAGTCCTAAGCCACCCGTTGTATAGTTCAGACATTACTCATTTTGATTACCACTTGATCCGATCGATGACGCATAACCTGACTGCATAAGCATTTTAGTTCTTACGAAGAATCCAAAAATTGGGTCAATTTACGGATTGAGTCGAAAGGCGAGTGGTTTTCTTGACCGCAATCGCGGTATCTGTATGTTGCAAGAAAGATGGGAAAAGTAGTGGCTAGCGATGGACAATACTTCGATTGATTTTTTTTTTTTGGAATAAATAAATGAAATAATATCCTCAGCCACATTTAAAGAACTTTATTAAGATTAGATGATATAGAGACAGGCAACGATGATAGTTTCATATCATCGAGGACCTCTAGCCATTATTAATGGTTCATCTACAATTCTCTCGTTTTTCGAGTGCCGGAAGTCTAGTATTAATAAAATGTGCTGATCACACAACTATTTCTTATTCATTTTTATTGAATTCAATTATATAAAAAATATAAAATTAAAAAACCCCATACTTTCTGTTGGCCTGCATTTTCCATTATTAACAAATTTTTAGGCATAATCGATTTCTTTACTTTCATGGTGAATGACAAAGAAAAACAACTTTAGTTTTATTACTGCATACAGAAATTTGTTTAGTATACCCAAAAATTGTTTATTGCCAAAAATTGAAAGAAATAACAGTGAAGTATAAAAGAAATCGTCACTATGGCAACATGATTTGCATACAAACCATTGCTCACAACCAACCACTCTGTTGATGCAGAAAAAAAAAATATTTCAGTTATTGCGTTTAATTTTACATTGACTGAGAGGGAGGGAAATCATAAAATAATGACTATTATTAATAAATATCATTTACAAAAACCATAAACAACAAATTGTCAGTGAATATCAATGTTTTCATGTGGGCGACCGCGATATCGCGGTGTAATCTTTGCGAGTGTAGGGAGGTTGTGGGCCTAAAAGTACATGAACCGGTTGTACTATTCAAAAAATAACATTGTTTGATGTCATTCTATCATTCGTGAATGTGCATGTGAGTCATGATGAATTGAATGGACATGGCGAATTGGCAAAGATTGTTATTTGTTTGAAGTAGGGTAGCACCGTTCATGTACTTTAGGGTCCAAACCTCCCTACACTCGCAAGAGTCACCGCGATATCGGTGTCGCCACATGAAAACATTGATATTCACTGACAATTTGTTGTTTATGGTTTTTGTAAATGATATTTATTAATAATAGTCATTATTTTATGATTTCCCTCCTCTCAGTCATGTAAAATTAAACGCAATAACTGAAATATTTTTTTTTCTGCATCCAGAGTGGTTTTGGTTGTGAGCAATGGTTTGTATGCAATCATGTTGGTCCTAGTGACGATTTCTTTTATACTCATGTTTTATTTACTTTCAATTTTTGGCAATAAACAATTTTTGGTAACTAATAAACAAATTTCTGTATGCAGTAATA
>PGFW01003531.1:13869-24874 GCA_003123925.1 Haematobia irritans
TAACATATGTTAGGATTAGTTCCCTCATTTTCAGTCCACAATTTTCAAGTATTCTGTTAAATGCAAACATTTAATTTCTAACTCTTTCACATTAACATCTTCATAATAATAACTAGGGGGGCCTTATCTATCGCGGGGCCCTGGGCACGTGCCCAGAGTGCCAGTGGAAAAAGAGGCCTGAACATATTCTAAAAGTTTTTCCTTTCTAGTGAAACAGGAGTGTCTCAGACCGGTTAATGACGACCTGTCTACACACAAAAACATTTTTCCATCACGAAATTAATTGATCCAATTAATTATTACCCATTGACAGCACATATTGTGGTACAGGCGCTATAATAAGTTTGTGCATTTGTATGTAACACAAGCAAATAGTGGTCATGACCCATCTTTTATAGTATTACCGCATCGGCCTCTAGAATTCAACATTTCTGAGTCGATTTAGCGATGTCCGTCTGTCTGTCTTGTTTGCTCTGTCCGTCCGTCTGTCTGTAATATGTAATTTTTGTGCACAAGTACAGCTTCGCGATTTAAGTCGATCGTTCTCAAATTTGGCACAGGTCCGTTTCTTTCGGACAGAGACAACGGCTTAATTGGTTTTGGACACAATGGTGCAGATTTAGATATAAGCTGTCATATATATTTATCCCGATTTTGGTCATAATTCAGCGTGTTTATCACCGATTTTCTTGATTACCGTACATCATAAATATTTTATGAATCTCGAAAACTGCTTGCAAAATAGTTCAGGCAAATCGGTTCAGTTTAGATAATATAGTTCATATATAATCTTCGTCCGAATTTAGACTCATCATGGACCACAGAGGCAAAGTTTTATTACGCGATCATCTTGAAATTTTGTCACAGAGGTAGAATTGACACTTCTACCAATGCTTGGTATAATATTTCCGATTGAAAATCGGTTTCAAAATTGTAGATATACCGTCCCATTAGTATATCTTTCGTCCGAATTTTGAAGCTATATGGCAAAAAGCCAGAGTTTTGCCATGATTTTGCTTCAAATTATTGCACAAGGGAACGTTTAATTAGTAGTCGTTATAATGTGTCGTCAATTTTTGTTAACAATCTGGTTTCAGATTATTAAGATATATTCACAACCAACTTAGTAATAATATACTAATACTATCATATACCTAAATCTACACATATATAATATATATATATTACTATGAACACTATTTATTATATCTAAATATATTACTCACTATCACTTATAATTATCATATAATCACTACATATACTAATATATATATATATATTAATCTAAATTATAATAATAAGTACGTATAGTTATATATATAAATATATATTAATAAATATATACTATTATATATATATATATATAATAATATGATACTAAAAATATTAATATAGTATATATATATTATCATATATAACTAATACTATCTATAAGATTAATATATTATATATATCATATTTATTATATATAATATACTATATATATATATATATATATATATATATATATATATATATATATATATATATATATATATATTATATCAAATCCAGGATTTTTGCGTGATTTGCTTCAATATTTCGCACAAGGAGTCATTTAGTAGTATCGGTGTGTGGAAGCCCGATGTACCAGGCTCACTTAGACTATTCAGTCCATTGTGATACCACAGTGGTACATGTCAAATTTAGTCAAAATAAGGTTCAGATTTATATATAGGCTCCCATATATACGTACACCAGAGTTGGGGAAATATGGTAGACTGTTACACATTTTAGACCCATTTTCAATGGAAGTTTCCTCCAATTAACTGGATAGCGTTAGCCGATTTTAATTCTAGAGATTTTGTAGAAGTAAAAAAATTGTCTCCTTTATATAGCTTCCAGTGAAGTAGTTGAGATGGTAACACAAATTTTGGCCTACATAGGGGTGAAGGGTATAATATTGTCGGCGCCGCCCGACTTTAGACGTTACTTACTTGTTTTTTAATTGAAATGTCTTCAATCATGAAAATGATAGTATCAATCACAGTTTTAACTAATTGGGCATAAAAAATATTTGAATAAAAAATTAATTGATTTGAAAATTTTAATTAATTTTTTAATTGTTTCCTTTAAAATTTTAATTGATGTTGATTGCAAAACTCAATTAATTTTTTTGAATTAAAAACGTAACTATTATCAATAACTTTCTTATCAGACTTTGTGTTTTTAGTTTGGTTAAAAAATTAATTGTTTGAAATATTTTTTTTTTAAATTTAAAAAAACAATCATCACTTTTTTTAACTGACTTTGTCTTACGAGTTTGAGTAAAAAGTTAATTGTATCAATTAATATTTTAATTAAAAATTTAAAAATGTTCAATCACTGACTTGACTAACTTAATGTTTCTATCTTGATTAAAACTTTAATTGCATCAATTAATTTATTAATTGAATATTTTTTCAACTTGAATTAGCTATTTAATTGGAAATATTTTTTGGTGATATGTTTTTCTGTCCTACTAAATTCTCCCAGGACATCAATGGCAATTTGATGTTGCCAATTCCTTTCATACGTTTTAATAAGCACTGGGACTGGTCCCGTACCGGTTCCGAGGTTGATTCATTTCCCGTACACTCAAAAAAAGTGTACTCCCTATTTCACTAAAGCCAATTTAACTTTATTTTAGTTCATGGAATTATTATGTTTAGAGAAAGTTTTCTTTACTTTAATAATTTTTTGTGTACGTTAGTTAAATTAACTAAACCCGAGGAAAAAAATATACTCCAATGAAGCATAAAGATTAACTAAATTCGTGTCTTCCACAAAATAGTTCAGAATTTCTTTAAATTTGTAAATTTTACCAAAAATGCGTCCATCATGAACTTCGTATGTCACTAAAGACATTCTTGCAATTTTGAACTCTAAGTTTTTCCTTCAAACTTACAAAATTTTCTTTAACAAGTGAAAAAACTTAGTTATGTCTAATAAATTTTCTTGAATTTGTCGAAAAATATGTACTTATTTTGATGACATCGGCGTGATGCCAACGTTTGTAATACTGTTTAGTTAAAATTTTCTACAAATATTCAAAATTTTCTAAAATTAAAGTTTTCTTCCTGGTGGGTTCACTGTTTTTTGAGTGTACACAGAAAAAAAGTGTCTTGTAAATTTAAGGACCATTTAAACTTTCACATAGTTCAACAAAATTACTGTAATATAGTTCATTTTTCGTAACCACAACGAAAATTAACTTAGCTAAAGGAAAACTTATAAAAATTCAGTAAATGTTTTTTAGTTCACTAACTATGAAATGGGAAGGATTTTTCCTTAAATAAATTTCCAACACAGTAGTTAATGCATCGTTGATTCTATTATAAAAATACATGGACAATATAAAAATCTTACTACGAAATGTGGACAATTTACTAAGAAAAAATTTTGTATGGAAAAAAATTTTTGTAGTAAAAATTAACTTAACGACATTACCGATTCGTATGATGGCTTCCTACAGATTATTTCCCTTTTTATTATAAGTTGGAGTGTTTTTCCTCACATTGAACATTTTAGATAAAGTAGAATAAAAAGTAGTTAATATAATCCTTGACGGGTGTTATATAATTTTTTATAGATTCCTCATAGATTTGGTATATATTTTACCTTAACTTATAGATAGAATTCCAACTAATCAATAAACATGCTACTGGAAAATGTGAGTGCATCATGTGAGGGAGTTTTTAGAGACATTTTGTGCATATCTCGTATGATTGTTTGGGTTTATTATTGCGTCATTTATGCTGTTGTTGGTTGTTTTGATTCTAGAGACAATGGAATGCAAAGACTATTAATAAAGAAGACGTGAAATGGGCTTTGATAGTGTTAGTACTAGAAAACAGAATTAATATCATACTTGTTGGAAAAGCGCTCCGAACTTACTGGTTTGATGCAGACAATTTTTATTTAGCTATTTTCTCCAACATTTCACGCAAATTTCTGTGTCGGTTGCACTAAATTATTAATAAAATGTTTCACAAAGTGTTTTTGTTCGTTTATGAGTTAAAAAAATTGCTAAAATAAGCGAATTAAGTTTTGTTACGAATGCAAAATGAAAAGAGAAACCGAAAAAAAGTTGCAACGTCTCATGGAACATGTATGATATTAATCTCTGTTTTTTCAAGAAAAAGAGGAAGAGCAAGCTGATCTCATGTCTTCTTCTTTAATAGTCTTTGATGGAATGTTCCTTATGTGTTGTTGGTATCTTTTGTGGTGAGAGTTGTTTTCTTGCAATAGCGAGATCAGAAAGGGATCGTGTGTGTGTGGAGTTATTTTTCTTTACGGTATGTATCCCTTATGACTTTGTGTCTTTGAGTTTTATTGTTGCATTCAGTTATGTTTATGCATTTATGAGGTGCACACGTGGATTTAATTTTGCAAAATTGTACGTGCGGTTTGGTGTTTATTAATGAAAATACATTTATTCGAAACATTTTAGAAACTGAGAAGTGAATGATGTGATGTTAGAGTAATCAAAAACGCTTTTTATTGATAAGAAATTAAGGAACTGTGTATTTCTGTTAATAGTTTAAAATTAGTGCGGATTTTTAATTGATTTACATAAAAAATATACAACATGAGTGGTAATAGGATGATCTATATTTATTCTACATTTGGATCACAGGTTGGAGATGCAACCATTTTTTTGAATCTATATTTTTTATGTTACAGCAATTCCTACAGGTGAGTACTAAGTTCGAGTTTAGCCGCTAAAATTAAAAATAAATCACTAAGAAAAGTATAAAATTATACGTCTTCGATACAAACTTAAATATAACTTGATGGAGAATAGCCCAAACCAAGTTTTTTATAAAGATTATTTTCTTTATAATGGATTATTAAAGAAACCTTATCATGAAAATTGCGATTTTAGCCTCTAAACTTGAACTTAATATACACCTTAAATACTAAATGCTATACTGAAAAGTGGAAATTATGTCTAATTTTATAATATTTTTTATTTCAAATATATTCTGAGAATAATTTCAATAACGTCCCATTAGTCCATGGATATGATTCTAATAATGTACCTACTGGAAGGATTTTTCAATGTGGTAAGTTTTTCTATAAACGGTATTTTGTCCGTTTTTAATAAAACCAAAATTTCAATTTATTAAAAATAAATATTTTTACTTGCAGGTATGCAGGCCTTGTAATGGTAATTTTTTGGAGTATTCTTACTGTTTAATGCTAACTAAACTGATATCTTTATTGGCTCTAGAAAATACTCTTGAAAGCCGTAAGTTAAAAATCAATATGTACGATAAAAATTGATAATATCTTTCTTATATTTTGTATAACTTTGCAATTTCAGATGCTTATAAGACAAATCCGCCCAACAAAATTTAGCCAAAATCGATGAAATTGGACAACAATTCAATGAATATAGCAACTTATGCCGCGTATATCTTTCATATGGATAGAAAACATGGACATTTAAATTAATTAGTTAGTCCTAATAACATAGAATATTACTCTTTTGAATAAGCAATTACTAACTACCGACAAGTAACTGCATCCAACGTACGAATAAAAATATTGCCTTTATTGTATATCATAAGCCATAGTTTTGTGTAATATAAATAAAATTTTTGAAATAAAATACTGGTGGTTATAGAAAATTGACTTGTTTTGTACGAAAAATTTCATAGTTGTATACAGGCTTGTTGTACCTTTGATTCCTCAATTTCTCTACTTTTTTGAAAATTATACCGACAAACAGTTTATTTCAAACCAATTTCTTAATACAAGTTTCCCAAAAAATTGTTAATTTTTCCGGATAGCAGGAATATTTTGAATTAGTTTAACTATATTCTTCTCCACAGCATAGTAATAATGAACTAAACTACGATGCAATACATGAACTAATTTATAAGAAAATCATGAACTTATCTAGATGAAAAAAATCTTTGGCGCCAAATCATGGTCATTCTTACTATGGGTTAGTTCATTTTTCATAAAAAATAGTAAACTTTTTTTTCGGTGTAGTCTTTTTACTTAGTCTCATAAAGAGATATGTTCAAATTTTTGGTTTATGGAATTTTTTTTGAAACTATGGCTCTTAAATGTTTTTGTTGGTTATGAAATGCATAAGGAATTGACCTTAAAACATGTCGCTTAGTTATATATTTCAAAGATACAATTCAAATAAATCATACGACGTCAAGGCCACCACTTAACTGCAGTGCATAAAAACTGAATGTAACATGACCTACGTTTGGCCATATTCTAAAACAAGCTGGAATTGTCAATTTCAACGCCTCCGATGACAAATAGCCAAGTGAAAAAAATTAACCGTTAATTTCAAATTTATATTTTATTGACCATCCATCCATCCATTGATTGGGTTATGATAATGGGGTTTTATGCCAACCCAACGGCCGTTTAACATAAAAACCCAAAAAAATTACGCACGACACTCGACGTGCTCTGCATAATGATCCATCCATCCATCTATCCAACGAGGGCCAAAAATCATTTCCCACATAAAACTATGCAAGTGGTCATGATGACAAGGGTGTCATGCATCGACCATTCATGCTTCCAATATTCGATGTCTTTTTTTGTGTGGTTGACTAAGGTCAGTACATGGGCCAAATGAAATTGAATTTCAATATAAAAAGTCGGCATGGCAAGGGAAAGGCATCAAACGCTTTTAAGCCTTTAGCAAAGATCTACAATTACATCAAATCTCTAAGCTCAACAAAATGTTCAAATACGTAAGTATATAGGATATTCAAATTTAAGGGACTAAGTAGCCATAATAAAAATTTATTTAAATTTGTTGTTTTTTTTTCAAAACAGGCCTTGTATTGTCGCTGTTTCGCCTGCGCTGCTGCCAAGCCTGGTATCTTGGGTGCTCATTTGGCTTATATGCCCTGTGGTGGCAGCCCAGCTCAGTGATTACAGCAACCAGCAGTAAGTTAGTGCCAGAACTCACAATGGCAATTGTTACAGTTTCCATTGTGGCTCCAGTAGCTCCCGTAGCTAAAATTGTTGCTCAGAGTCCCACGTGTATTAGCTCCTGCTCCTCTATGCTCAGCCCACCTTGCTGCTCCCATTACAGCTGCTTATCATGCTCAGTCATTGCCAGATATGCTGACAGCTCCCGTTGTAGCTCGTTATGCCACCGCTGCCTATGCTGTCCTGCAGCCTATGCTCTCATTGCCCATTTAGCTTACTTAGTTCAACCATTGCTTACTTATCACCTCTGGCTTATGCTCCCAACTATGTTTGGTAAAGACTGTTGATGTGATGGTTGCATGCAAAATGGCATTTTTGTAACATTTTTTGTTTAATTGACTAAAAAATGTATTTTATTTGTTAAGTTTGATACTTTTTAGCGATAAGTTGTAATAAAAAAAAAAACAAATATTTAAACAAAACTAAATTTTTGGATGGAATGGTTCCACCTTAACAGCTTCAGGTTTTAGTAGTATTACGATATTAAGTAAAAAAGGGTTTAATTCGACCTGTACTCAAAAACAAAAGTTTACTGGTTCAAAATGTTGACCTTCCGTTAAGGATTATTGTATTGATTCCGTTTCAAAGATGCGGTTTCTTTTGCAGAAAGACACTTCTTTTAGGGACCTCTCTGGCTTGGGACAAAAAATTAAAATTAGTATAGAGATCTCATTCATCGAATTTTCATTCTTTTTGTTGTGATATATTAATAAGCTAAGTTGAAGATTACGAAACTTACAAAATATTAAGAACAACTTTCTTTAAAATAATGAAATTTTAATTAAAAGAAAATTTATAATCTTTGCTTCAAAATTTTTATACCCTGCGCCACACTGTGGAACAGGGTATTATAAGTTAGTGCATATGTTTGTAACACCCAGAAGGAGACGAGATAGACACATGATGTCTTTGGTAATAATGCTCAGGGTGGGTCCCTGAGTCGATATAACCATGTCCGTCTGTCCGTCCGTCCGTCCGTCTATCTGTGAACACATTTTTGTGATCAAAGTCTAGGTCGCAATCTAAGTCCAATCGCCTTCAAATTTGGCACATGTTCCCAATTTGGGTCAGAATAGAACCTTATTGATTTTGGAAGAAATCGGTTCAGATTTAGATGTAGCTCCCATATATATCTTTCGCCGATATGGGCTAATATGCCTAAAGCCAGATTTTGGCACATTTGTGTTTGAAATTTTGCACAGGGAGTAGAATTCACATTGTAGCTATGCGTGTGCCAAATTTGTTGAAATCGGTTCAGATTTAATTGTAGCCATCCCTATTCTGAAATATTGATCCTATATATTCAAGTAAACGCTTCAAATATAGAAAACTTTCCAGCAAAAAAGCCGTCGCCAAAGAAGTAAGTGAAAATGTTCTTTTGATAGGAAGTGGTGCAAAATTGCGCAGGAAGCGATGAATAGCAACGTATGTCCGCCATTTCGCTGCGTTGCATTGAATTTGAATCAGTTTTTAGGGTGTGGTTGAATTCCAGTGTTTTGGATCATTAAGCGTCAGGGAAGGCCTCTGGGGAGGGTCTTAGACCCCCAGGAAATATTTAGCCCCCCAGAATTTGAAAACCTATTTACTTTTCAATTTTTATAAAAATAAACACCCGCAAAAAGCGCGCCAACAAAAAAGTAACATGAATGATCTTTTTGGATCCGGAAGTGGCGAAGCAAGCGTGAATTTATAACAATGGGCTTGTCTAGGACGGAAGTCTCCATTTCAACAGCCGTGGCATGAATTTGCATCACTTTTTAGGTGTGATCGAATTCAATGTTTTGAATGTAAATTAAAAATTTCTTTTATATTTTGTCAATAAAAATTTTTTATAATTTTCATGGATTCCTAATGCTTTGTCAGAAGTTTTGACATCAAATATTTTCAAAATTTAAAAATTTTTCAGATTGGATTTAGAATTTTTTTATCGTGAATTTAATTATTTGTACCATTTTATGAACTCTTACTTCGTTTTAAGTATTTGAAACAAAAAGTATAAAAATTTCCATTTAAAAGGTGGGTACTATGTTCGGTTTTCAAGTTGAAAATACGTTTTTCCGCCATTATTTTCCTGAAATAATCAAATTATAAATTAAAACCAAATATTCTGTAAGTTTTGCGAAATTAGGGAACCAAGAAAACTGGCATCAATTGAGTTAACTTACTGTCTGTCATATTGACTGTTTTAATAAAGTACGCGAAATTTCACTCGAAAAGAGAAATAGTATTACCTAAAGTATGAAAACAAGTTATAAAAAACTTGAATTTTAAAGAACTTCCTGGTAGTTAAATAAAGAACATCATTGGGGAGAGACATCTTCGGAAGTGACTTTTAAAGTTGTGCTTTGGAGATTTCAATTTTTTTGCTGCGGAAATGTGTTGAATCTTTTATTGCTTTTTATAATTATTTCGGTTATTTTGATGTCTAATATTTTTATATTTTTATGATAAAACATTAATGAATATAAATAAATGAAATTAATTTTTAGTAGGGGGGCTATAGCCCCCTAGAAATTGTCTAGCTCGCTAATGGTTTGGAGTTATTAAAAAATTTAATTAAATTAATGCAAAATAATATTATTTTTATAGTTTTTTTTTACGATTATTAATGCATTCTAACGCTTGTCTGAAACGTTGACCTCAAATATTTAACTCGAAAATTTTCTGAATGGATTTAGAATTTTTATCGACAATTTTAATAATTTGTCCATTTATTAATTCTTACTCTGTTTTTAATATATTTGAAACAAAAAAAGTTAAATTTCCATCAAAATATAAAAAAGCGGTTATAAAAAATTGATAAAAGAACATCCTGTGTAGTTAAAATAAAAAACTCTTTGGGGAACACTTTTGGAAGTGCTTTTAAAGTCGTGCCTTTCGAAGAACTTCCAAATTTTTTTGCTGGGTTATATATGGGGATTAGCATTTTGGTAACGTTTCTCCCTCCACCTACGGTCTTGGGAGTAATTACTTTTCTCTTCCGTTGTACATGAATCTTACCATTATAATTCTGGGTCGGTTGGTGCCTTCTGAGTCGTTCTCGGCCTGTCCGTCGTTCGTCCGTCTGTCGTCTGTCCGTCTGCTCCGGCTGTCCGTCGTCTTTGAAACACAAATCAACGTACTTAACCCAAACGAATTAGCCTATGACTGTACATCGCCAAATGTACGTCTGTATGAGTGGTGGAATGTTTTTGAAAATGGCATATCCGGCCGTTTAACGTACCCCCTAAATTTTGCCGGAGCCCCTTCCCTATTATCCGATCCCCGGTTGAAACATGGTAGTGTCTAGTTCTCAAAAACCAAAAGTATTTAAAGTATGGAAGTACACCAAATAATCCGGTCCAAAAGGTATTTTTTTGATCGGAAAGGTACTTGTTACTAATAACTTTTCAACAAAACATTATCACTTCGTAAAATATTAAAATATAGTGCACCGAGACCTCCATGAACCTTTTATAAAAGCGATCCCAAAGATTTGTGAGCCATCACCCGAGATGAACCATCATTGGAATTGAGGCAAAAACAAAAATTTCTATCTGTACCTGGTTAAAATAATAACTTTTGTTCACCAT
This sequence comes from Haematobia irritans, assembly GCA_003123925.1. Classification (NCBI taxonomy): domain Eukaryota; kingdom Metazoa; phylum Arthropoda; class Insecta; order Diptera; family Muscidae; genus Haematobia; species Haematobia irritans. Next base: position 24,438 of record PGFW01003531.1, read on the forward strand.
GAAAATTTAGTTTCTATACTGAGTATCCTAACTAAATTAACCACCACTTCTATAATTTAATTTTTTAGTTCCGTTTGGTCTGTTGAATCTATTAAAGGCAATTGTTTTTTATTTAATTTGTTGCAGCTTAAAACCCATACAAATTGACTTAATAATGCCTTCACCAATAAAGTGTTTAAAAGCTCTGATACTACCCCGATTTGAAACCCCCAAGGGTAAGCTGGATAGGAGAAGAAAAGTTTAACGTCATTATACCCATCCTATACTCCATTTTGGGACAAATATTGGGATACGCCCTATACGACTGCAAGATGGTTGGTGAATGGTTCGGATATTACCAACTATGTCCTCTTCACTAAATCATCAATGCCCAAATCAACTCTAAATTTGCAGCAAAAATCACTATTCAACTCTAAAATCATTAAATGCAAGAAATA
>PGFW01003533.1:25219-40887 GCA_003123925.1 Haematobia irritans
GATTTATAGTAATATTCTAGTCAAATTCCAACCCTGGCCTTTTGCTTTTATTTGTTGTTCGCATGTTAGAAAATTGCATTGGTTGGCATATCTTGTCAATTAAATGGAAAAACTTAAGCCCATTTCAATATTGCATGTAAGTTTCCAACATACACAACCTGCCAGAGCCACAAATGCCATAATTTTTATTCTTTCTTGGCATTTTAACATACCAACGTTAACGCATTATATAATCTAAAGTTCTAGATTGGTTTTTACATCTTTACCAACGAAAAGAGAAAATACGCAAAATTATATTAACTCAGATTAAAAAAATGCGAGTAAATACAAAAACCACACCATACCGCCCACACAATGAAGTGATGATTTGTAATAAACTCTCATACAAAACACGTAACTGGTCTAAGAGATAATTTTATTACCATGGACGCCACATATTACTCCATCGTATGCCATTGGCAATAAGTAAATCGGACCCGCATGGCTTATCTTCCAAAATAAGAGATCTAAATGTCAGAAAAAAATCAGTTTTTTTTTTGTTTCTTTTGAGGCCACTTGAAGAAACTCACATTAAAGGGCGCCACTTTTTGTGATGAAAACTTGGCAATAGCCAACAATAACAGAATTTCGGTGGCGGCATACTATACTCACTACACGCAGCTTCCACTTCAGCTAACCAAATATGAATTACCAAAAAGTAAGCAAGAGGCAACAACAAAAAAACGCAAATAACAAAGCCAAAGTATTATTCCAGCAAACACTTTTTTCTGAGCCAAGTTTTGAAAACAACAACCTATACAGCAGAACGGACAAATGGATGGAATGGATGGACGGACGGACATATGATCATCTACTTAACAAAAGCCGCAAAAATAATACAAAAAAGCTTACTAAAAAAATATAGAGACTGAAACGGACAGTTCATTATGGGGATGTTGGCCTGGTAGCAAAGAAATGTGTGAAAAGATCTTCACTTGTGGATAATTGTATAGCAGTGCTATAGGGAAGTGTAATTCAATCTAAGAGGTGTCTATTAATCATAAAAAGTTCCAAATATTACAAAAATATTTCTAACCTGGATCCTAGCGAGTGCATATATGGGATTTGTGATTAAAATCAAAAAATTCTTAATTTTCCATTTTTGCAAAGCGTACATATGCGATTTATAATGAAGACGACTTTTGATGGCGTGAATTTCCCACGTTTGGTCAGTTGTTAGCATAAAAAGATCTGCATTTATTAACCAACTTGATAATTCTTTACAAACATTGATTTCGATTTTCTTTTTTAAGAGTCAAAATTTTTGGTTTTTGGTAAAATAGGACATTTTTTACACAACACTCGATTTTGGCCACAATCAAAGCATTAGTAAACCATGACTCGATTATCAAAGCATGAAAAGTTGACTTGTTATCCCTTGATGTATTGAAAATCGGCTCAGAACCGCGAAATTCGATGTACCACCAATCAAGAACAGGGTCAGCCCTGGGAGGTAAACAAGTTGATGAGCCTTCGAGATCTTATGGTCTCTTAAGGTCTAATTTTGGAACATAAGACCTACGATAGAAAAATATTAAAAGTGCATGGAACCAGGGAGGCGGCGCGATTGAAAATTGATCTGAGAGTGGACAGAGATTAGGGAACAAGCCAACCTTCTGAATATAATAGGATAGGATCCCGCACCCGTATAAATCCCAGATTCAGCGGCTTGAGTAATGGATTAGAGTAATTGCAACTTTAGCTTTTCATTTTTGTGCCATTGCGACTTTTTAAAAGTTTCCAGAAATACGCCGATTCGGAAACTCTTCTTGCGAGATTCGTTAGAAGCAGCATCCAAATACTGTGCCCTCAACATTGTAAACACAAGTCGAACAGCTTTCTCTTACGTACAGTGGAAGACCCCTGCAAATCCTTAGACATTCTGCATTAGTCTTTAGCTATCTCGCTGCCACCTTTCAAGTGAGATTGGCTAGATCATTTTAGTCACATTGATTTCTCTATTAGATCCGATTCTCAAGAGTACCTGGAGAATGGCATTGTGACTGCATTGAAATTGCGTTAACCATTTGTTGCGGTTTTCATTTATCCTTCATTAATTTATTATTTGGACCATCCTCGACGCATGCAACTGGAAAGTGCATGAGTTGCTGTTTGTTATTTCAGACAGACTAGAGACTCAAATTCTGATTCCCGAAAGGTGAACTTGCTCTTATTATTACATGAGCTGCAGCATGATTCAATTGAAAAAACCTTCGGATAACGATCGCAAATGAACGTCGGGTCACAGTATGTATGAAACCACTTAGAGACCTTTGAAATATCACCAAACAATATACTGAGAGAAGATAAACAACTTCTGGAACAAATTTTGGGCGTTTCGGTTCAAAAGATAGAATTAAACCCAGATAAAGCAAGAGTGATAACCATTGTATGAGTTTAGTTGTGAGAAGTTTAACGGCCTTAAAGAAACAGTTTTGGATTGAGTACGGGATCGAAGCGTGTTCCAGAAAACATTGCCCTTAAAGTTTGCCCTAAGTGGTTTTCCAAAATAGAATTAAACCCAAGATAAGGTAGCACTTATAACCATTGTACTGAGTTGAGTTCTGAGAAGTTTAACGACCTTTATAAAGAAAACACAGTTTTGGATTCAGAGTACGGGATCGAGCCTGTTCCAGGGAAAACATTCGCCCAAAAAGTGCAGCCTGGCCTCTGAAGAAATTTTAGCAGCCTTTGGAGATAAACCTTTTGAAACTTCTTCAGGGAACAGAATCGAACTCTTACATGCTTTAGCGGCAAGTCAGGCATGCTAAAACTCGTGATTTAAGAGGCGGGTCTTAAATCTTGACCGTGTTTCTTGTGAAATTCCCTATCATTTGATCACTACTGTAAACAGCGCCTGCAGAAACTGGAGGAATTCAATGGATAGTCATTCATTGTCATACCCTGCCCTTCATTTCTGTGGCCAAAAATATGCGTGCACAGCAAGCGTGTTAACTAATCATTTTTCTTCTTGACTTCGGTTTTATGAGTTTTCAGATGAATGGATAGTTGTTTTTTGTTTATATTTTGTTCAACAGTTAAATGAGATCATTTCCTATTTACAACTAAGTCTAATATGAGAAAACTATACGGATTATCCATAGTTCAGCTTCCAATTGCATTTGGTGTGTCCCAGCTTAAATTTGGAAAGGCAGTCATATTGTAACCAACTCCCATGACAAGCAGATACTGTAATACGTTGACATTGTAATCCATTAATTGTTTGTTGGCTGGCCAAACCCATTTGATGATGACCAGCTGATGAGGATAAGGCAGCGAAGAAAGCTTAGAGCTTAGACTTGAAGTGGTCAGTAATAAAAAGATAAGCCCTGATTGGACAAATTTCAATATTTTGAAGTTGCCAAACATAGTGGTGATTTTTGTTAAAAGCACGATTATTGTATAGATTTATTGAATACAATTTGTTGTACAATTTATTCCTGCGCAATTTTATGAAGAATTTATTGAATTAGGTTCATCTCACTTCCAAAAAAAATTTAACTTTTTTTTTAATATTTTTTAAATTATATTTAATTATTATTATTGTTGTTGTTTGCTTTTTATTCTCATATTTTTTTATGTAAACACTGAGATAATCCAATTTGAGTGAGTGATTCTCTTTTATTTCTATGGATATGTTTTTTATTTTTCTTTCGGACTTCAAACGTTTATCGATGTGTTTTTCTTTTTAGATCTCATTTAATTGAAAAATAAACAAAACAATTCCACTTTGATTTCATCTCGGCATGTGCTTATGATTCTTTTTCTAGTGCCGGTGTATCCGTAATACTTTTGCTAATATTGAATGAGTTTTTCACTTCTCTGAATTCAATAATAATTTCAACGTTTCATATCTTTCGGGGAGGAGAATCCTCACCCACTGCACACTTAGTATCCACAAAGACGGACGGACCGGACCATTGGATAAGTAAACATCAAAGATTTTTTTATAGTTGTTTTTAGTTTGTTTACATCATCTTTAGATGATGTGTGGTGGTGGTATGTCCCTAGCCCCTCTCGTCTCTAGTCATCCATTCATCACAGATGGATACAAACAATTTTCTTTGATCGCTTTGAAGTGATCGTCTTGATATCATCCATCCACATTTGTTTAGTAGTACCCTCGATTTTTTCGATGGCGCGCCGATTTTTTTTTCTTTGATGCCACACTATGAGATTGATTTCATTACACACAGACGGACACCAACATACGCCACCAACCAGCTCCAAGATCATTTGGAAACTGTTTGAGCATGTCTCAACGATGCTCAGGTAGTTGATGCTTTACTAAGCAGGGCGAGAGCAGTTGCCGCGTTCGTCCTACACTTTAATGGTTGGTGCAGAGCTCTCTATGTGATGGTTCAGTTTCTTTAATCTTGTTCACAAAAACCGCCGCGTACGCATTCATTAAGTGAAACGACAGCCACCATCAACCACAATAGGGCTTCCTATAAGTTGTTTACCACTTAATATATGTCCATATGGATCTTTTAAATATTGTTCTTTTTTTCGAAAAAAATTTCAATTTATTTGTTTTATCGTAAATTCAACAAATTGATTTTTCGAAAACGTGCGCGTTGCATCCGTACGCATAGAGTTTAACTGACAAACTGTTGAGTTCGTTGATGTACCAGTTGGTTTTTAGTCGGTTGTGTTTTGTTCGTTGTCAGAAGGTTGTATCGACAAGTTGGCTGTAGTGTGCTCTGGTTGTATAGTCTGTTCAAACCGCATGTGAATAATGCTGGATTTGCAAGGGAACACTGGCATGAATGATCAATTTTTTTCGCTTGGTACTCTACATTTCTTGATGAATAGTTCTGATTGTATGAGATAATTAATAATTTTATTAACGTTGTGGAAGTAGGACCCAGGAAGTAGGTGTCACTCCGGGTTTAATCCGGAGATATAATCACGGTTGCCACTCGGGCCAAAAATAATCTACCAAAATTTGGAAAAAAATTACCACAATACTACCAAATAAAATTTTTTTATTTATATAGAAAATCTTGACAAAATTCTATCCTATAGAAACTATCAAAATTTTAATTCTGTCAAAATTTTATTTCGATAGAATTTTAACAAAATTCTGTTTCCATACAAAGTTTGTCAAAATTTTATTGTTAGTGTTTTTTGTCAAAATTTCATTTCTATAGAAACTATTATCAAAATTTTATTTCTGTAGAAAATTTTGTCCAAATTTTATTTCTATTTAGAAATTTCGTCAAAATTTTATTTCTATAGAAATTTTTCAAAATTTGTTTCTATAGAAAATTTTGTCAAAATTTTTATTTCTAATTTTTTATGAAAATTTGTCAAAATTTTGATTTCTATAGAAAATTGTCAAAATTTTATTTCTATAGAAAATTTGTCAAAATGTTATTTCTATAGAAAATTTTGTCAAAATTTTATTTCTATAGAAAATTTTGTCAAAATTTATTCTATAGAAAATTTGTCAAAATGTTATTTTCTATAGAAAATTTGTCAAAATTTTATTTCTATGTAACTATGAATTTTGTTCAAATTTTATTTCTATAGAAAATTTTGTCCAAATTTTATTTCTATAGAACAATTTTGTCAAATTTTATTTCTATAGCAAATCTTGTCGAAATTTATTCTATGTCTACATTTTATTTTCTTATGAAAGTTTTGTCCAATTTTATTTCTATGAAAATTTTGCAAAATTTTATTTCTATAGAAAAATTTTGTCAAAATTTAATTTCTATTTGAAAATTTGTCAACATTTTATTTCTATAGACAATTTTGCCAAAAATTTTGTCTCAAATTTTATTTCATAGAAAATGTATGTCAAAATGTTATTTCTATTACAAATCTTGTCAAAATTATTTCTTTATTCACATTTTATCTATGAAATTTTGTTCAGATTTTATTTCTATAGAAAATTTTGTCCAAATTTTATTTCTATAGAAATTTTGTTCGAATTTTATTTCTATTAGCAAATCTTGTCAAAATTTGTCCAAATTTTATTTCTATAGAAAATTTTGTCAAAATTTTATCTCATTTGCAAAATTTTATTTCTGTAGAAAATTTCTATTTATATACATTATTTACCAAAACATCGAGAATTCGCCCAATCTACCAAACTGTAAAAGTACCTACCACCATAAATCAAATATAACTTGTATAGAATTCCAGAAGGATTTTATGACAGCTAATCTCCAAGTAGATTGATTCGAATGGTACGCTTCCCGAAGATTAATTTAAAGTTTCTATATGGAGACTACATCACACTCTGGATTTATAAAACCATTTTTGTTTGAGGAATTTTGAAACGCAAAGAAAAAAACGTTCGTTTGTTCGAACTTTTTGAATTTCTTCGAAAATTTCAAAAAAAAAAATTTTTGATCCAAAAACAGCCATTCGATATTAACACGTCGTCACTTAACAGTTTCGAATTATACGCTTTACTACGTCTATTCTTATTATCCATACTTAAGTCTTTAATAAGACACAGTTTGAAGATTCATAGTACAAATTTAATATATTAGTATGTAATGTCCAACATCTCTTCGGAATCTTCCGAACATTTTTGGAATTTTACATATATTCCAAAAATATCAAAAAGAAAACTTTTTGATATTCGGTAGTAGGGAAGTAGGGATTTAACTCACGATCCTTTGTATACTAGGCGAGCATGCTCCACGGTGGCCAACTAAATGTATGTTTCTGTCAAATAAAGTTTCTTTACATCGGTTTCTTTACATCGGCCCACAACTATGCTATATAAATATAACTGTTTGACTGTTTGTGCGTTGATGGTTATAGCGATAATTGTATGTTAATGAGAATAACAGCCAGTGGATAGTATGTTGGCTTCCAAACAGTATGGGTGCGGTTCGATTCTTCGTTCACGCGAAAGGTTAAATTTTCAAATTTTGTGAAATCGAATAATTTCTTCTACATTGTTAGTATTACAGAAAAAGGTGCTAAGAACTAAAAAACCTCGTAGAAGTGAGAAAGCTGTGAGTGAAGATGCAATTAGCCAGAAAAGATTTTTTTTAATTAGTCTTCACGAAATTGTTTTGATACCCTGTAAAAGAATCAATGTCTAACACATATGTAGATACATACTTTTCTTTCAAACAAACTTCCTTACAGCAAAAAGCAAATGGAAAACGAGTTTTGTTTGGAAGGAAAGAATTATTTTTTTGCATTAACATCGCGATTAAGCGTTCAACAAAATCCCATGAAATAACGCCTTTCTCACTATGATTAGAAATCTAAATTCTATAAATTTTTACCCGAATTCCTGTAATGAGCACGAGAAGTAAAATCGTGATATTTTACAATATGAATGACAAGTGCGCCTTCTATACCCTCAGAAAGTAAAATCGTGAGACCGGTTAAAACCTTTTCCTATATAAACCAAATTCGACACAGGAATATTTTTACCCTCCACCATAGGGTATAAGAGACAGGGGCATACTAACATTCTCATTCAGTTTGAAATAAATCTAGATTTTGGTTTCATATGCCGAATTCCTGTAATGAGCACGAGAAGTAAAATCGTGATATTTTACAATATGAATGACAAGTGCGCCTTCTATACCCTCAGAAAGTAAAATCTTGAGACGGTGTGTATATGAGGATTATTTAAAACCTTTTCCTATATAAACCAAATTCGACACAGGAATATTTTTACCCTCCACCATAGGGTATGGGGCATACTAACATTCTCATTCCGTTTGAAATAAATCTAGATTTTGGTTTCATATGCCGTAAAGTATATATATTCTGGATTGTGGTGAAATTCTAACTCGATCTAGCAAATTCCAGCCGATTTCAGTGTATTTATACCCTACAACATAGGCAGTAAACTAACTTTTTCATTCCATTTGAAACACATCGAAATATTAGTCTCAGATCTCATTTAAAGAATATATATACTTTTACGGCATATGAAACCAAAATTAGCATTTATTTCAAACGCGAATGAAATGTTAGTATGCCCACACCCGTATGGTGAGGGTAAAAATTATTCTCTGTGTCGAATTTGGTTTCTTATAGGAAAAGGTTTTACAATAATCTCATTATACACACCGTCTCAAGATTTTACTTTCTGAGGTATAGAAGAGCGCACATTGTCATTCATATTTGTTAAAATATCACGATTTTACTTCTCGTGCCCTCATTACAGGAACTTCGGCATATGAAAACCAAAATCTAGATTTATTTCAAAACTGAATGAGAATGTTAGTATGGCCCTACCCTATGAGTTGGAGGGTAAAAATATTCCTGTTGTCGATTTGGTTTATATAGGAAAAGGTTTTAACCGGTCTCACGATTTTACTTTCTGAGGGTTTATAGAGACTCGACTTTTGTCATTCATATTTGTAAAATATCACGATTTTACTTCTCGTGTTCATTAACAGGAATCGTGGTTAAAAAAATTTATAGAATTTAGATTTCTAATCATAATGAGAACGCTGTTATTTCATGGGATTTTGTTGAACGCTTAATCGCGATGTTATGCAAAAAATAATTCTTTCCTTCCAAACAAAACTCGTTTTTCCATTTGCTTTTTATGTGTAGGGAAGTTTGTTTGAAGAAAATGTATGTATCTACATATGTGATAGACATTTGATTCTTTTACAGGGTATCAAAACAATTCGTGAAGGACTAATTTAAAACAAAATCTTTTTCTGGCTAATTGCATCCTTCATTCACAGCCTTTCTCACTTCTTACCGAGGTTTTTTAGTTCTTAGACACCTTTTCTGTAATACTTAACAATGTAAGTAAGAAATTATTCGATTTCACAAAATTTGAAAATTTAACCTTTCGCTAATCACAGGTGAACGAGGAATCGAACCGCACCCATACTGTTTGGGAAAGCCAACATACTATCCACTTGGCTGTTATTCTCATTAACATTACAATTATCGCTATAACCATCAGACGCACAAACAGTCAAACAGTTATATTTATATAAGCATAAGTTTGTGTGGCCGATGATAAAAGAAACCGATGTAAAGGAAACTTTATTTTGACAGAACATACATTTAGTTTGGCCACCGTGGTTGGAGCATGCTCGCCTAGTATTTACAAGGATCGTGAGTTAAATTCCCTACTTCCCTACTACCGAATATCAAAAAGTTTTCTTTTTGATTATTTTTGGAATATATTGTAAAATTTTCCAAAAATGTTCGGAAGATTCCGAAGGAGATGTTGGACATTACATTACTATTATAATTTAAATTTGTTTACTATGAATCTTCAACTGTGTCTATTAAAAGACTTATGGCCAGTTTCTCATCCTCCGATTAATTTTAACCGGGAGGATAGACCTCGACGTTAGTAAAACATTTTTGTATGGGATCAGCTGTTTTTATCGACTACGATAAATAATAAAACAACATTGAGAAACTGGCCCTTAAGTGAAAAACGAACAGTGACCATTAATATAAACGAATGGGCTGTGTTTTTGGGATCAAAAATTATTTTTTTTTTTGAAATTTTTCCGACAAAACTAGAAATTTCAAAAAGTTCGAACAACGGAACGTTTTTTCTTTGCGTTTCAAAATTCCTCAAACAAAAATGGTTTTATAAATCCAGAGTGTGATGTAGTCTCCATATAGAAACTTTAAATTAATCTTCGGGAAGCGTACCATTCGAATCAATCTACTTGGGAGATTAGCTGTCATAAAATCCTTCTGGAATTCTATACAAGTTATATTTGATTTATGGTGGTAGGTACTTTTACAGTTTGGTAGATTGGGCGAATTCTCGATGTTTTGGTATATATGTATATAAATAGAAATTTTCTACAGAAATAAAATTTTGACAAAATTTTCCATAGAAATAAAATTTTGCAAAATGAGATAAAATTTTGACAAAATGTTCTATAGAAATAAAATTTGGACAAAATTTTGACAAGATTTGCTATAGAAATAAAATTCGGACAAAATTTTCTATAGAAATAAAATTTGGACAAAATTTTCTATAGAAATAAAATCTGAACAAAATTTTCCATAGAAATAAAATGTGGCATAGAAATAAAATTTTGACAAGATTTGTATAGAAATAACATTTTGACAACATTTTCTATAGAAATAAAATTTTGACAAAATTTTGGCAAATTGTCTATAGAAATAAAATGTTGACAAAATTTTCAATAGAAATAAAATTTTGACAAAATTTTCTATAGAAATAAAATTTTGCAAATTTTCAATAGAAATAAAATTTGGACAAAACTTTCCATAGAAATAAAATGTAGACATAGAAATAAAATTTCGACAAGATTTGCTATAGAAATAAAATTTTGACAAAATGTTCTATAGAAATAAAATTTGGACAAAATTTTCTAATAGAAAATAAAATTTTGCCAAAATTTCTTATAGAAATAACATTTTGACAAAATTTTCTATAGAAATAAAATTTTGACAAAATTTTCTATAGAAATAACATTTTGACAAAATTTTCTATAGAAATAAAATTTGACAAAATTTTCTATAGAAATCAAATTTTTGACAAAATTTTCTATAGAAATAAAATTTTGACGAAATTTTCTATAGAAATAAAATTTGGACAAAATTTTCTACAGAAATAAAATTTTGATAATAGTTCTATAGAAATGAAATTTTGACAAAAAAAACACTAACAATAAAATTTTGACAGAACTTTCGTATGGAAACTAGAGGTGTGCACGTGAACGAAATTGCTCGTGACTCACTGAACAGTTTTCGTCGACTCACGCGTGAGTCGTAGTCCACGCTGACGGCAACGGCGTGTGAGTGTGGCGTGAAGCGTGATTAACCAACCAAATGTCGCTGCGTGATCGTGATCACGAAATAATATCTTCGTTGAGTGTGCGTGAGTAACGAATTTCGCGAAAAACAGCCCTCACGAAAATAATCCCGCTGACGAACATAAAATGCTTACGAGTTGAATTCTTTTTATAATTTTTTTAGTGACATTCACTAGGTGGTAAAGAAGTTTTATATCGCCACTGCGATTTTAACCATACTCCATGTTTTTCAGTTCAGGTTCTATAGCGTAAATCGCTCATAATAAATTATTCGTGAGTCCACGAAGTTTTTCGTGAGTCACGAACATTTTTGTTAGTCACGAAATATTTTTCGTGAGTTTATGACTTTTAAAAGATTTTCGTGCGGTGAGTCGTGCGTGAGTTTATAAATTTTTTCTTTTCAGTGAGTGTGCGTGACCGTGAGTCGCTACAAAAAATATCGTTGCCGTGAGTGTGCGTGCAATAAGATTTCTTCCGTCGTTGAGTGTGCGTGAGGCCGTGGCATAAATATTACTCACGTGGCACACCTTCTAATGAAAACAGAATTTTTTTGTTTAAAATTTCTATCGAAAATAAAATTTTTACAGAATTAAAATTTTGAATAGATTTCTATAGGATAGAATTTTGTCAGATTTTCTATATAAATAAAAAAAATTTTATTTGGTAGTGTATTGTGGTAATTTTTTTCCAAAATTTTGGTAGATAATATTTTTTTGGCCCGAGTGGCAACCGGTGATTATATATCCGATTAAACCGGAGTGACGACCTACTTCCTGCGGTCTCTACTTCCACAACGTTAATAAAATTATTAATTATCATCATACAATCAGAACTATTCATCAAGAAATGTAGAGTAAGCCAAGCGAAGAAAAATTGATCATTCATGCCAGTGTTCCCTTTGCAAACAGTGCTGCCGCTACTACTTCAATCGAAGTATTTTGCTTCATTTTCACAAAATTTTACTCTCGTCACTCTCTTCTTCCAAAAATCCTGACTTCACGTTTTTGTTTTTCGCTTCAAATTTTAAATTTTCCCATTATTCCAACCTATTTGTTCATATTCCTCATGTATCTTTGTTAATTACCGAGATGCAACTATAGCGCGTTTTATTAATCATCATGCAATCTGTATTGAACCGATGTGTGACCAATTTTTTGATACATCGAGGTAACAGAGAACAATGTAGTTCACTAATCATATTCGAAGAGCAATAATAAATATAAATAAGACGCATCTGTTCACTGTACGTTTTATCTTGCGCACATATACATGTTAACCTGCATGTATCATGAACATTGCGGTTCTAAGAAAAATATAAGTTGTCCACTCATCACATAAAGATTATATTATATGGGAGATAAAAAGAATTTTGATATGAGATGTAAAAAGACACATTGGGATACACCGGTATTTAAAATGTTATGGTATTTCATTCAAATTGTTTTTCTCTAGTTAAAAGAACATGGTCCAGCAACCTAAAATGTGTTTTGATTCTTTATGAAAAAACTTTTTTCATCGTCGAAAAAAGGACGCCACTTGAGAAAAGAAAAACACAAAAATTAACCTTTATTTATTTGTTTTTATTTTATTTATAAACTAATTCATTGTATGTTGTATTTATTAATAGATTCAAACATCACCATATTTTTACACCACACTTATTTTTATTTTCAAATTTCAACAATTAAGTAATCATTCCATATTTACATGCGTGTGCCCATCAAATGTACATAAACGCAGGACATCATGTAACTGCAAATAAAAATAAATGATCATAAATAGCAAAGAATGCGAGAACGAAAAACGGTACATTTTTCAATTACACTTTCCTTTTTTGTGTTCACATAAAACCACGTGCCACTTATGAATAAATAAATTAACACAAAAACAAACAGTAAATCCCGTCATTCTCTCTCCGTCCATTCAAAGACAATTCAAACACACAACTGACGCGCAAATGAAAATTTGTTGTACCTGCTCAAATGTTTTTTAATAAAATTCTTTTTCGTTAGCAAAAAACGTTAAAAAATTAATATGGTCACGAAAAAAATGTAAATGGTCTTTATGGCCCATGTAATGGTTCTATAGACATATCTATACTTATAAGCCTATAAAAATACTTTTTTCCCTGTAAAAAGTTAAAAAAATTGTAAAGGGTCAGGTACATTGAATTTTCCGACCAATTTAATAGTCTCAATTCTATCGCATTTTAAATGAATAGGAAACATGTTGCGGTATTTTGATAACCATTCAAATGCTTATTGCCACCATACATTTTTCTCCTAGCTCGAAAACTATTTTTACAAAGACAAAATACATGCGTTTTCGCCGCAGTTAACCATGCTCTAGATTAAGGCGCATTTTAAATGGATGCGGCACCAGTCGCAAAACATGGTTTTTCTGTGCGTGCTAGTTGTTAGAGACCATATAAACTTTACACTCATGTACCAAAATTTTAATCCGGATCGGCATTGAAATTTGGTTCTCTTAGAGGCTCCGCAAGCCAAATCGGGGGATCAGTTTATATGGGGGCTATATATAATTATGGACCGATGTGGACCAATTTTTGCATGGTTGTTAGAGATCATATGCTGAAACCATGTACCAAATTTCAGCTGGATCGGATAAAATTGGCTTCTCTTAGAGTCCCCGCAAGCCAAATTTGGGGGTCCGTTTATATGGGGGCTATACGTAAAAGTGGACCGATATGGCCCATTTGCAATACCATTCGACCTACATCAATAACAACTACTTGTGCCAAGTTTCAAGTCGATATCTCCTTTCGTTCGGAAGTTAGCGTGATTTCAACAGACGGACGGAATATATATACTTTATGGGGTCTTAGAGCAATATTTCGATGTGTTACAAACGGAATGACAAAGTTAATATACCCCCATCCTATGGTGGAGGGTATAATAAAATGAATTCTATTGTTTTGTTTTCAAAAATGTATGCTACTTCAATTTTATTCAATCTACTCCACTTTTTTCCAAAATCTACTTCACTCAATTTTTCACTAGCGGCAGCACTGCTTGCAAATCCAGCATTATTCACATGCGGTTTGAACAGACTATACAACCAGAGCACACTACAGCCAACTTGTCGATACAACCTTCTGACAACGAACAAAACACAACCGACTAAAAACCAACTGGTACATCAACGAACCTCAACAGTTTGTCAGTTAAACTCTATGCGTACGGATGCAACGCGCACGTTTTCGAAAAATCAATTTGTTGAATTTACGATAAAACAAATAAATTTAAATTTTTTTCGAAAAAAAGAACAATATTTAAAAGATCCATATGGACATATATTAAGTGGTAAACAACTATAGGAAGCCCTATTGGTGGTTGATGGTGGCTGTCGTTTCACTTAATGAATGCGTACGCGGCGGTTTTTGTGAACAAGATTAAAGAAAACTGAACCATCACATAGAGAGCTCTGCCATACAACCATTAAAGTGTAGGACGACCGGCAACTGCTCTTCGCCCTGCTTAGTAAAGCATCAACTACCTGAGCATCGTTGAGACATCTCAAACAGTTTCCAAATGATCTTGTGATGCTGGTTGGTGGCTATGTTGGTGTCCGTCTGTGTGTAATGAAATCAATCTCATAGTGTGCATCAAAGAGAAAAAAAATCGGCGCGCCATCGAAAATCGGGGTACTACTAAACAAATGTGGATGGATGATATCAAGACGATCACTTCAAAGCCGATCAAAGAAAATTGTTTGTATCCATCTGTGATGAATGGATGACTAGAGACGAGAGGGCTAGGGACATACCACCACCACACATCATCTAAAGATGATGTAAACAAAACTAAAAACAACTATAAAAAAATCTTTGATGTTTACTTATCCAATGGTCCGGTCCGTCCGTCTTTGTGGATACTAGTGTGCAGTGGGTGAGGATTCTCCTCCCCGAAAGATATGAAACGTTAGAAATTATTATTGAATTCAGAGAAGTGAAAAACTCATTCAATATTAGCAAAAGTATTACGGATACACCGGCACTAGAAAAGAATCATAAGTGCACATGCCGAGATGAAATCAAAGTGGAATTGTTTTGTTTATTTTTTCAATTAAATGAGATCTAAAAAGAAAACAACATCGATAAACGTTTGAAGTCCGAAAAGAAAAATAAAAAAAACATATCCATAGAAATAAAAGAGATCACTCACTCAAATTGATTATACTCAGTGTTTACATAAAAAATTATGAGAATAAAAAGCAAACAACAACAATAATAATAATTAAAATAACTTTAAAAAAATATTAAGAAAAAGTTAAAAAAATTTTTTTTTTGGAAGTGAGATGAACCTAATTCAATAAATTCTTCATAAAATTGCGAGGAATAAATTGTACAACAAATTGTATTCAATAAATCTATACAATTATCGTGCTTTTAACAAAAATCACCACTATGTTTGGCAACTTCAAAATATTGAAATTTGTCCAATCAGGGCTTATCTTTTTATTACTGACCACTTCAAGTCTAAGCTCTAAGCTTTCTTCGCCCTTATCCTCATCAGCTGGTCATCATCAAATGGGTTTGGCCAGCCAACAAACAATTAATGGATTACAATGTCAACGTATTACAGTATCTGCTTGTCATGGAGTTGGTTACAATATGACTGCCTTTCCAAATTTAGCTGGACACACCAATCAATTGGAAGCTGAACTTAGGGTAAGTAATTCTCCATCCTTAGAGGTTTTTGTTTTCGAATGACATACGCACCACCCACTATTTGGAAGATATAATGCCTTGTTTTTCTCAATGAGGGTAACTAAAAGTCATAGTATGACTTTAGTTGTAATAGGAAATGATCTCATTTTACTGTTGAACAAAATAATAAAAAAAAA
>PGFW01003534.1:27568-38313 GCA_003123925.1 Haematobia irritans
ATAAGAAAATGGAACGAGTGAATATGAGAAACTGAGAAAATAAACAAATGCATATCTCTGTGTTGGGGTCTTGGCAATTGAACTTCCTGGGCCCTGACTGACCTAAGCAAAGAAATTAGATATTCATAATAAATTAGTTTCGAATTGGGAGTAACAACTATTTTTAATTTTTCATTTCAGTGAACACAACAAAGCACATCCACAATGAAGTTGAACAGGTTCGTTTCGTCCTCGCGCAGAAAGAACCGCAAGCGCCATTTCCAGGCCCCATCTCACATTCGCCGTCGTCTTATGTCCGCTCCCCTTTCTAAGGAATTGCGTCAAAAGTACAATGTCCGGTCGATGCCCATCCGCAAAGATGATGAAGTGCAAGTTGTACGCGGCCACTTCAAGGGCAACCAAGTAGGCAAAGTTGTCCAAGCCTATCGTAAGAAATTCGTGGTCTACATTGAAAAGATCCAACGTGAAAATGCCAATGGTACCAATGTATATGTTGGTATTCATCCATCCAAGTGTTTGATTGTCAAACTCAAATTGGACAAGGATCGCAAGGCCATTCTTGAACGTCGCGGCAAGGGACGTTTGGCAGCTTTGGGCAAGGACAAGGGCAAATACACTGAAGAGACCGCTGCTGCCCAGCCAATGGAAACAGCATAGACACTACTATGATAGTTCAACAAACAACAACAACAACAATGATGACAACAACAAAACATCTTCAAATAAACAAATCCGTAAATGATGATGTTAAAAATGTCTGGACGGCTCACCTGCCACAGTTTTAAAATAGCACGATCGTGTGATTGTGCATTTTATTATAAAAAAAAAATCAATAATTTCATAAATTAAAGAAAACGATTATTAAGAACAAATATCATGAAAATCATCACCACAAGAGGAGTGTCAATCTAATTGATTCCTTTCCTCCCACATCATGACAGTCCTATGTTACAGTAGATCGCATTATACTTCGCACCAATAGTTTTTGCAAAATTCGAAAAACGATAAAATTCTACACCCTCTCAGCCGAAAATAGCGACCGTTCAGGTTTGCAATAGATATCAGGAATAGGATATATCTCTCTCTCCAATCTTTCTCCATCCTCCCTTTGTTCTTCATCCCAAAACTCCCAAACAATCTAGGAACTTGCACAAATATAAATTCACAAGCTGCGTCATTTCAACTCCAGGTCATATGATGGACATCAAAATGGAAGTATAGAGAGGGGTTGTTTGATCTTCTCATTTTCTTTTGTCTGCTTAGATATCTATTCATTGCTGCTGGCTTTTCCACTTCACTTTGCGTTTCCAGCAAAGTACTATTTTTCATCGAAATACTCCTTTGCCTACTTTATAATCAATATCGCGTGTGATATTATGTGTATGGCCATCGAAGGTTTAATTTCTTGATCAACTGAAATTGGTTGCCATAAGCAAGAAGTTTTGCTCGGGTTATTTTGAAACTGCATTGTGTGAAATTCAATGCAACCGAAGTTTTAATGTATGCTAAATTCTTCGGCATTTTCATTTGTAGTCGTTAGGCTTATAACTTGTCCAGTTAGCAGAAATAAATTGCAAATATCCTTCTCTCCTGTTAATTTTTAACTGAATAATTCCTTGTCAGTTACATTCTAACTGGCATATGGAATATTATATGCAAGATGACAGCTTCGACTTCTAATAATACGGTTCAAAAGTGGTTAGTTAACGGAACACTAACGAAGATTTATGAAATTGGGGGTTAAACGTTTTCATTAAAACAAACAAATACACTAAAAGAAATTTGCTGGAGGACAAATCAGAAAAAGAAGCTAAAACTTAAAATTATTCTGCTGAAACGGGGAAACCGCCTCTGCTAGTTACAAACGCAAAATTTCTTTATTTTTTCTGAACCGATGGACAGTAACAAGTTTTGGTTTAAGGTGGGTATTAAGTTCGAGTTTAGCCGNCATTTTGTCCTTTTTATGGCAAATCGGAGAATGTGTCGTCTAAGACAATCACGGAACATAATCTTGAAATGGGTAAAGTCAATGTACATAAGCAGAACGCGTGGTTAGATAAGCGGCTGCCTAAGCGAAGTCAGCATGAACTTATAGATTATATAAATTTTCAAAACTATCTAAGGTAACAATGGGACTTCTGTCTCCTTTAACGACGTTACCGTGAATGCTCCGTAAACTTACCCGAGAGGTTTCAGTCGGCAATGTATCGTGCAGTTCGTCCCGTTCAATCAAAGCTACCGATTTCATCAAAAGCTCTTAAAGACTCAGAGTCCCGACATAATTTAAGCTGACAATGAAACACCTACATTTACCAGGAGTTGAGCATCTGGCTCCTCATGATTTACTCATAATACCCGACGTTTGCAATGGATGGGAGGGAGACTTCCATTTTGAAGTCAGACAAAAATTCGAGTTAGGGAAAATCGAACATGCCATTCTTGCTTCTCTCACCAATACACTTGAGGACCCACCCCACTATCATGGTCATAGTCAAAGATTTGACAGCTGCTAACTGCAGGACTAATATAATACAGTACTTGTTGATCTCTCAAAGTCCTTTCATACACCCAAAGAAATTTCTTAGTAGAAACAACAGAAAAGTCTGTTAAAACAGCTAAAAGTCTGCTGAAAAAGGGAAAACCGTCACTGTTTGCGGAAATAGCAAACATTGCCTGCTATTTTTTAAGTCGAAATGTTTTTCGATTACACTAAAGGCCTGTTTTACGTTGGCTGAAACAAATAAAAATGTTAACATTGTGGCTATCGTAACACAATTAAAACAATATTCTATGAATAACTGCATATTATTACAACATTTTTTCCGAGCTTATTGGACAGAAAGATTAAGGAATTGATACTATTAAGTTACTGAAAAGAATGATTTGGACATTAAACCAGCCTGCATTGATATTCGGCTAACATAAACATATTTTATGAATATCTATAGTATTTGCCCAAAAATATATTATTTATCAAATTGAGGCATAACAACAAACAAAATGCTTACTGGTCGCATTTAGGAGCTTGTAATAGCTCATTCACATTTATAACCTAAAAATTTTATAATTTGTTATTCGTTAGACACTGAAGATATAACAGCAAAATTTGTAACTTCTTTCTGGAGTTTTCCCATCTACACGAATTAATTGTTTCTTACCAAATTCACAATCATGAGTTATACTCTCCATATTCGCCAATTTTAATGAAATTAATTCACTGCACAAATCGCGGCGAAAGTTGAATTATGACCATGATCAACGCATTTCTGGTAAAAAATGCTTACTAAAAATGGGAAACTAATAAATTTAATGACGTCATTTGATTCTACTTACTTTGATTTTCACTCTCGCGAAGTTTTAGTGTATTTTTCTTATGAGGGGATATGTATGGTCTAAGCATTTCTGATGAAAAATCGAATCAAAAAAGTCATTCGAATTCTATACACTGGAAGAAGAGTTGTCTTTTCTGAGGAACGAAATTTTAGAAATAGGGAGAGAAGTGATACATAATTAGTTAATAATTACATATTAATCAACACACTTTGGTGTAAGTACTAGCAGGTATCTAAGGAGATATTCATGTGGAATGAGCAATTTGTGATATAATTTAAATTGTTATTGACGTTAATAACGATTGCATTTGTCAGGCATTGGCATTGGAGACTTCGTCCATAATAATGTTTCGTTTCTTCATTAAAGAAATTTCATGTTATTTTAAAAAGCGATAATTGTGTTTTTGAGCCAAATTGTTTACAGCGAAAAAAGGAATGATAATGGAGAATCAAAAGAACTAAGAAAGTGGCAAAGAATAGGAGAGAATTAAAGAATGGGCGCATGTTTTTTCCAAACTAACACAACTGGTTGGGATGAATCCCAAAGTTTTTTCCTATCGGAGTTAAACATGATAAAGAAAAATAACCGTGGGGAAAATTTTTGAAAGACTAATGTTGGAAAATTCGTTAATGAACGTTCAGAAACCATAGATGGGACCGTCTATGGAAACATCAACAAATCATGAACGGATTCACCTCAAATGATATCCTAGATAGGTGTTGTTGACAGCCGTTGTAATTTAAGCTCACTTTAGACTATTCAGCCATTGTGAATGCCACAAGTGTTGAACTTCTCTCTTATCAATGAGTGTTGCCCGATTCTATGTTTAGCTCAATGACAAGAGACCTCCTTGGGGAATCTTTAAAACACTCGGAAATGTCAGAAATAAGTCGATTGCTGGAAAAAGTAATTGGTGTTTGGCTCGAAACTGGAATTTGAATCCATGACCCTTTTATGCAAGGGGGCATGGCTAACTATGTAAAATAAATGACGCCATCTTGGTGCATTGGTCAAGGACCCGTCCCATGCCATAAAGGCCATTGGGTTCAATCCCACTTCGGGCGAAAACTTAAAGTCCCAGCCATACCGGTAATCATCTATGTCATGCGGTGACATCAGTGGTGTTAAAGCTTTCTAAGTAGTTTCATCGTAAGTGTTGGTTACTATGCCTTTGTTCCAACCAAAAACTTTAAAGTAAAAAGTGCCAAATATACATGGAAGACAATTATATTTTTATGGAATCTGGTCAAAAATTGGTTAATTGCAAATGATGTCCGTTACTAAATACATTTCTAAAACGTAACAGCGTGCCCGGAAACTGAACGTAGTACACATCTTAACGCTTTTTTCTTTTCATTGTAAAAAAATCAATGATTTTTCCGCGTTTTGTTTTAATAATCATAAATTAATGTTAAGTACTAAAAAGAGCTTTCCGTTTCAGTTTATAAGTGTGATTCAGATTTTGTTTTGAGCGTGTCAAAGTTTGACACTAGTGAACAGAGAAAAAATGCTAATGTTTAAAGTGTTCTTTAGATATCAAAAACCAACAAAGTTCTCTTTAGATCAAAAGATTGCTGATCGCCGAATATAAATCTATTTGTCCGTGCAATGAAACTCGGAAATTATATGCGTTTGCGTAAGTACTTCTATGCCCAAATACTTACGTTGGGAAGTCCTGCTCTACATTCGTTTAATAACAGTAAAATCAATTAACAATTATACGCTTTGATTTACTTGACCAAAAGGTCTGCTATATAATTAAATCAATTTCATTAGTATATGTTTGGCGATAAAAGTGTAGGAATCAATATATGGTTTTAAATAAATATATATGGCGTATTAGGAAAAGTATATAAAACTAAAAAGGTAATGACATTCAAAAACGTTATTGATATCGGCATCTGTAAAAGAAAAATTCAAAAACCATTAAATAGCTATCATTCTCCTAATAGACCCCCTTACCAATATTGTAAAATGCAAGCTTAAAAAAGAAACCTAAAATCTTTACGAAGAATATAACACCTCAAACATGTTTTATAGAGAGCAAAATGAATATTTTTGGACAGAAATATGGAACATTTTATCCCAAAAATGTTTTTTCGCCAAGCATCAACATGGGTGCCCGAATCAGATACATAATTTTCGAGTAAATATTACAAGGTTTGCGAAAAACATGTCACATTTCCCGTCCAAAAAAGTTCAACAATTTGCTTTTTTAAAATAGGTTTGAGGTGAGTCATTACTCCTTCTCTGGGTTGCACTAGACCACAAAGTACAAAAAATAACAGCAAACAGCCGACTACTGCTTTAAGCAGACTTTTTTCTAATGAGTGGATGTTGTCAAACATATTGAAGAATGGTTGAAGAACAAGCAGTTTGTAAGACCACTTGGAATTTAATGGAGTATGAATTTAACCCTCAAATTGGTAATGTTAGGCAATATGATGAAAAAAAAAACGAACGACTGTCCGAGATCCCATCAAAATTATCCATAGATTTTCCATACAAATGACTACACGGATGAAAAAGCCTGTTTTTCATATGTGCTATAAAACAATTATATGTTGGAACACACATTTTTAAACACATATATTTTTGAGTGCCAAGCATATAATGCTATCATAAACTAAGCATAACATGTTTGGGACAATATATGTAATATGTTGAAGAACATGATTATTTGGGACATAAAATGTTATGTAATATAATATGCTTGGAATCAAACATCATATTAATTTAGAAATAGCCTATACGATATATGTGTTATTAGTAGCTTTGGAGCGCTATTTAAGGGACGATTATGAATTAAGTTGGTGGTTGTTGCTTGTTAATTACAAAATTTAACATTTTTATCTTTCCTTGGGCCAATTGACGAGCCCTACTTCTTTGATTCCCTTACAACTGTGTGGTCGCTGTGTTCGAATCCCCGTCCGGCAAAAGGTAAAATTAAAAATAAAAAAATCAGTAAAAAAGTGGAATAATTTCCTTTCTACAATGTTTGTAATTACAGAAAAGAGGGTGCTAAGGAACTAAAAAATTCTCGTGGAGTGAGAAAGATGGTCGGGGAATTATACCAATTGGGCGAAAACAAAAATTTGAGCAATTCAAGGTCGTAAAACCTATGTTGTTAGCACCTATATTACTGTTCAATTTTCATAATCATTAGATTGTAAATATATAAATATAAATACAATATTTTTGAGCACAATATTGTTTGGGAGAATTTTTTTAAGCAATATATAATATTTTGGGTGCAAAATGCTCCAAACATAATTAAATAATTGGTCACAATAATAACTATATTGTTTTTTGGAAACAAACATTAATTGAATTTGGATCAAATACCAAAATGTTTGGACATTAGACTACCCAACATAAATATTGTTTTAGAACAATGCTTTCAACCATATTATATATTGGTAGATTTATTTCAACATATAAAATGTTTGGCAATACCTCAAAAATGTATATGCCCTTGACAAAATAAATGTTTGGAGGAGTTTAATATTGTTACAGAAGCGATTTTTGTGAGGGTGGTACCTTTTAAACGTATTTAATACTTAATAAGCGAACAATAAGGCTTAAGGCTTTGGATCACTCGCCAGATATCTTGTACGGATAGACAACTTAAACGTAGGTCCAAATTTCGCGTTTCGAAGGAAATTTTGTAATTATGTGTGGGTATGTTTTGTAACTTGATTGTCTAAACATTTAAAAGCAATACCATAGGATGAAGTCTTCGTATTTGCTTTAAAGCACAAATATCAAGAAAAATCCTATGCTGATCACCATTCGGTCTTTAAAGCGTTCGGAGGTGTAAAATAAAATACAGTATTTAAATCCAAAAAATATGGCGATTTATATATTCACTACCCCACCGAAATAACATATATTCCCCAAACATCAGCCTAATGCTGTTCTTTTTGGGTATTTTTCCAATGAGATTACCAGATTACAATGAGAGATGTGGAACGCTCTATGAAAGCCGTTCCACATCAAAAATAATAATAATTCTACCAAATGCAATATCTAATAAAAATCATTTTTAACCCGTTGTTGTAAATATATATTGTTTGATTTAAATTGGTTTCTCTTTGCCCTTTTTACAATGCTGTTTTATGATTAACATCCAACTGTTGTCTCCTCATCCAAGAAATAGAGCAAGAAAAATATGACAATTGACCCGTATATATTCGATAATGAAATGGTATCCTCCAAATTTCCCCGATTAAGAACTGTCATTGTTAGTGAGACCCATCCGGTGGGACTATCGTCAACTGAAGAATTTTCCAAGATTCGCATGGCAAATGTGATTCACAGTCATGGTTAACAAAAAGGGCGATGTGTTTGGCTTTGCTTTTGGAAAATCGAGCTGAGTTTGTTTGGTCCTGGTTAAGGTTTTCGAAGGATTCGGTGTAAATCCACTCCATTTGATCAACACAAATTTGCCGAGGCCCATCGCTTGTTGCAACAGGCAATAACGGTGCCAAGATGTTAATGCTTTCATCTATGGTGGAAGGTTACAGATGTATAGAAACCGATTTTGAAAGATTTGCCATCGAAATATCGCTTTCTCCTACACATTCAACAATGACCTAACTCACGGTTTAGTGGAAATTGCCAAAGATTTAACAGACATTATTGGAAACTGCTGCTTTAAGGATAAATTACATCATCTGCTACGCCATCAATCAGACGAAAAGTTGGTCATAATATCTATACATCTGGTACAAGCTGGTTTGCCAAAAGCTGCCGTCAGTTTCACACTCCAGGTTCATAAGAGATCCGAATAGTATGAGAAGGGGCGTTAAAATAGTTTTGTCTTTTGTCTCTTAGATATCTATCATGCCTGCTGGGTATCCACTTGCACTTTCGGTTTTCCAGGGCAAAAAGATATTTTCTAGTACTCTCCATTGCCCTTATATCATACAGCCGTTGGTATCCTAATGAGTACTGGGCCAGAGTTTTGATTGTCTTGAATCAACTGTTTGGCCATACGCAAGAAGTTTTTCGGCCTCGGGTATTTTGCTGATGTTTGTGAAATTCAATGCAACCGTAATTAATTGAATCGTAACATTACTTACGGCCATTTTCATGTAGCTCCGTTAGGCTATAACTGTCAGTTAGCAGAAAATAAATTGCAAATATCTTCTCTCCTGTTAATTTTAACTGACAAATTTTTGTCAGTTAAGTTCCTAACTGGCATATGGATTATATATGCAAGATGACAAGCTTCGTCTATAATACGGCTTAAAAGTTGGTGTAGTTAACGGAGAACAACGAAGATTCTATGAAAATTGGGGTTATAACGTTTTCTATTAAACAGAAACAAATACACTAAAAGAAATTTGCTGGAGGAAAATCGAAAAAAAAGAAGCTAAAACTTAAAATTATTCTGCTTGAAACGGGGAAACCGCCTCTGCTAGTCTACAACGCAAAAATTTCTTTATTTTTTCTGAACCGATGACAGTAACAAGTTTTGGTTTAAGGTGGGGTAATTAAGTTCCGAAGTTTCGCCGCTAATCGAATTGTCCTTTTTCTCACGATTGTAATTTTTGTATTAAGTAATCCCAATGTTTTAAGGGAAGTACAAACTATGTGAAAAGTTTTCTTTGGGCTATTCCAATCAATTGTATAATAAAGATTTGCAACAATGATGGTGTATTTAAATTTGTTTTTATGCCTTTTTTGCTGATTTAGTTTCACTTTAGCGGCTAAACTCGAACTAGTACTACCATATTTGTCCTTTTGTATGGCGATGAATCGGGAGAATGTGTCGTCCTAAGACAATCAACGGAACATAATCTCTGAATATGGTAAAGCCAATGTGACATAAGACAGAACGCGTGGTTAGATAAGCGCTGCCTAAGCTGAAAGTCAGCGCATGAACTTATAGATTATATTAAATTTTCAAAACTATCTAAAGGTAAGAAATGGGACTTTCTTTCGTCCTTTAAGACGACGTTCCGTGAATGCTCCGTAACCTTACCGAGAGGTTTTCCAGTCGGCGAATGTTATCGTGCAGTGTTCGTCGGTTAACAAGAAGCGTAACCGATTTCGATCAAAGCTCTTAAAGACTGCCAGGAGTCCCGACATAAATTTAAGGCCTGACAATGAAACGCACTACGATTTACCAGGAGTTGAAGCATTTGGTTCATGATTTACTCGATAAGTACGCGCGACGTTTGCAGTGGATGGTGAAGGGAGACTTCCATTTTGAAGTCAACAAAAATCGAGTTAGGGAAAATCGAACACTGCCATTCTTGCTTCTCTCAACCAATACACTTTGAGGACCCAACACCCACTATCATGGTCATTAGTCAAAGATTTTGACAGCTGCTAACTGGCAGGACTAATATAATACAGTACTTGTTGATCTCTCAAAGTCCTTTCATACACCCAATAAGCAAATTTCCTTGTAGAATACAACAGAGAAGAGTCTGTTGAAAACAGCTAAGAGTCTGCTGAAAAAGGGACAAACCGTCCACTGTTTGGGAAATAGCAAAACATCGCCCTGCTATTTTTTAAAGTCGAAATGTTTTTCGATTACGACTAAGCCTGTTTTTACGTTGGGCTGAAACAAAATAAAAATGTTCAACATTGTGCTTATCGTACAAACACAATTAAAAACAATATTCTATGAAAGTACTGCATATTATTAAACATTTTTTTCCGGAGCTTTATTGGACAGAAAGATTAAGGAATTGATACGTATTAAGTTATGAGACAAAGAATGATGTTGGACATTTAAACCAGCCTGCCATTGATATTCGGCTAACATTAAAAGCTATTTTATGAAATATGCTATAGTATTTGCCGCAAAAATTTATTATTTATTCAAGATTTGGAGGCAGAATACAACAAACCAAAATGGCTTACTGGTCCGCATTTAGGAGTTGTAATAGTCATTCACATTCTTAGTAACTAAAGAATTTTATAATTTGTTCATCCGTTAGACTACTGAAGATATAACAGCAAAATTATGTAACTCTTTTTTCTGGAGTTTTCCCAATTACACGGAAGTAATTGTTTCTTACCAAATTCACAATCATGAGTTATAACTTCTCCATAGTTCCGCCAATTTATAATGAAATTAATTCACTGCACAAATCGCGGCGAAATTTGGATATTATGACGCATGATCAACGCATTTCTGGTAAAAATGCTTACTAAAAATGGGAAACTAAATAAATTTAAGACGTGCATTTGATTCTACTTACTTTGAATTTTCACTCTCGCGAGTTTTAGTGTATTTTTCTTATGAGGGGATATGTATGGTCTAAGCATTTCTGATGAAAAATCGAATCAAAAAAGTCATTCGAATTCTATACACTGGAAGAAGAGTTGTCTTTTCTGAGGAACGAAATTTTAGACAATCGTTGAATCGCTTATCATAAATTGGGTTTATATGC
>PGFW01003538.1:0-13669 GCA_003123925.1 Haematobia irritans
AAAAGAGAGAGATGTGAGAGCAATCGAACATCTTAGCATATCTTCAGTCTATAAAGCGCTAATGCTGCTTCCCATTGTGAATGAATTATAGAAAATTTATGTGTTATCACCTGTGAGTCAGTATCTCGATTTCATTATATAAGTGTGTTGTTTACCATATTGAAAAAGTAGGTCGATTTCCCGTGTGAATTGCTGAATAAATGCTCTTAAATGCCAGTAAAAAAAGTGTTTTGTTTGTAATTGTAATAAAAATTACACCATATATGAATATTTATTGATGAAGTAAACTCCAAAAATGTATAATTTTTGCTTTGGAAAAACAAAAAGAACTGCCGTAAAAGAATTTTCTTTATCAATATGCGTCGATCGCGGAAGTGATTTTTTTTGATTTGTTGCTAAAATATGCTTTTAAGATTATATCGGTATTCTTTTCTCAGTCACACTGCTGCAATTTCATTTTATTCCCGTTAATTGTTGGGCTATAAGAAACCAAATAATCAACTATCACTCCATTTGTTTCAATGGTGTATGCTCTTTGTATAAATTGTTAGAAGCTTGGAATAAGAAAAATAAAGAATTATATGCTGTGGAGAGAAGAGTGGAAGTGCATGTCTAAGTTACACAGAAAACATAAAATCGAAGAACAAGGAAAAATTACAGGTAATACTTCAAATATATCGCAAATGCAAAAATCGAGTGCTTGCTTTCTGTAAAAGAGCAGAAAATGAAAACAAAAATTCAGCTTGTAAAGACAAATGAGAAGAACAACAAAAAATCATTGTGTACAGAGTTGCCAAAAAGTCAAAGGTATAGTTCTAGTTTGTAATGTGAATAATGAAAGTTTTCGAAAAATACACTCCTTGACGAGGATTAAAGTACTATTTTGAAATTTTTCTTAGAAACAGAAATTGCTGGAATAGAACAAGGCATTTTCAAAAGATATTTGCGTTTTTGGAAAAATAGTTTCATTTTTAAAGAGAAAATGTTTAAGTAAACTTTTTGTCGGAAGAGAAAAATTAAAGTTGTAAATCTGGTTAAAGGGGAATTTTGTATGAGGTTTGTACGGGAGGCTAAACTCTAGTTTTTAGCTATACCCTTCGTAAAAGAAAATTTTTGGGTCGAATAGAAGAATTAAATTTGAACAATTCGAAATAAAACAGTAACTCGTGTTATTCCGAGCCTATATGTGTTAGCAAATAATCGGTTTTAGTGAACCGATTTAAACTTTGATAATCTTACATCACTAAAAAAGCTAAAGGTAAGACCTATAAGACGAGTTAGTCCGGTTATCAGTTTTAAGGTTTTAAGATGAAATAAATATGTTGTTTTGAACGCTGTTCTTTTTAGACATAAACGCGGGACTTTTTATTTTTTTTATTATTTTTTTTTATTTTTTTTTTTTATTATTTATTTTTTATTTTTTTTTTATTATTTTTTAATACCCAAAATAACGCTCGTGATTGTAAAATGTTCAAATAACTAATTGCATTAGTGTAGCTAACACTTCTACCTATCCGTTAAAAGTCATATTTAAAGCCAATATCTCTGTTATAACCGGAAGGATATTGCTATGTTGAATTTAAATTGTATGCCCAGTGAAATTAGAAATATTTGCAAAAAATATATATATTTCAATTTTATTGTCAAGTTTTTTCGGGGTAAGAATGAAAAAAAGATCCGGTTTAAGAACCGGTTATGGGGAAGTACACCGAAATATGAAAAGTGCCCGTATAAACATCGATGTGGCGTTAAAATCAATCATGTGGCTTCAAAAAAAGATTAATTGTTTGTGAAGATCCATTAATTATAAACTAATTATAAAATGTTTAAAAAGTGTCTTTTGTTTATTTTAGTTATCAAATTGTGGGAATTAACTGTGAAGCGTCTATTACTTGAAGAAAATGAAAGCGCTGGCATGGCAAAAAAATTTTTTTCAAAAATAATGGCGCAATTTTTTTTTTTTTTTAATTTTTATTTTTCTTTATTTTTCAAACCGGATATGGATATATAATAGTTAATATCACCGGTTGATAGTAGAGATAGCTGCTTGAGTTTGACCTTGACGTGATTGGTCAAAGTCATATAAATCGTTTCATAACATCATTTTTAAAAGGTCTCCTTCAAAACCTTTCTAGTGATGTACATTTCGTCGGTTTTCTTAGATGAATTTTTTATACTTAACAAACTTAAGACAAGATTTTACGAATTACTACTTTAGAACCGAATAACCGTTTATCCGGTTACGACGCAAGGAAGAGTTAACGTTGTAACTACTCATAGAGTACTAACGGCATCTACGATAAGTTTTGAAAAAAATCTGGAAGGTATAGCTAAAACTGGTGTTAAGCCGTGTTTAACGGAAGTACTTGAAAAAATATATTATGAAGCGAATTTGTTAGTCAGCCTTAGATTTCGAGGATATAAGCCAATGTACACTCAAAAAAAAAAAGTGAACTCTCTATTTCAACTAAAACCAAATTTAATCTTTATATAGTATCATTGGAATTATTACATAGTGGAATAAAAGTTTTCTTTACTCTAATATTTTTTTGCGTAGCGTTGGTTAAAATGAACTAAAAACGGAAAAATTATAACATATAATGAAGTAAAAAAGTTTTTTCTAATAATTCCGTACTCTTCTCACAAAAATAGTTCATGTATTTCTTTAAATTTGTAAATTTTACTACAAATTCATCCATTCAATGAACTTCGTATATCCAATTAAAGACAAATTCCATGCAATTTTGAAACGTCAAATTTTTTCCTTCAAACTACAAATTTTCTTTAACAAGTGAAAAAAATTAATTATGGTCCAATAAATTTTTCTTGAATTTGTTGAAAATTATTTATCTTAATTTTGGATTATTCGGCGTGATGTCATGCGTTTGTTAATTAAGATTTATTTAAATTTTTCTAAAAAAAAGTAAAAATTTCTAAAATAATTAACTAAATGTTTTCTTCCTGTGGGTTCAACTGTTTTTTCCAGTGTAAACATAAATAATTAATTATGGATTTTTTAAATTAAATAATACGTTTTTTATTGTCTCGTGGATAAAATTTTTGGGATCTTCCCCCAAAGTTAATAATAAAAATATTCTTCCGGCAACAATTATTTCTTTCTCGATTGTTGGAAGGTAATTATTTTGTGAAGAAAAATGAAAGGTAAAAGGACGTATAAGACAGACGCCTTTAAATTAAAAAAGCTTTTAATATTCCTTTTATTGGCAATAAATGGTTGGAAAGTCCGTGGATAATTTCTCGTATGCGTAGGGACGCAGTTTTGAAATTTCAAAAGAACAAAAATTTTTTGTCTATTATCGTTTTTGTTCAAAATTAGATGATGATGCAACTACTAAGTATTTCTCTCTCACTCTCTTTATGATTACATCCAGATAAAAAGCAGCCTTGATATTCCGGCTTGTTAGTCTTTCATTAATCGGAAATACAAGAATTTTTTTATTTGTTTATATTTTCAATGTAATAAATTTTCACAAATATCCGTCCCATTACAAATTGAGTAATCTCTATCAAATTAATTTTATAACCATTTTGATAATATTTAATACATTTTTCTTATCTTTGTCTTTGTAATGGCAGCTACATCAGGTTGTCATATTAATTTCAATGTTAGGAGTAGTAAACTAAATTTGTCATCGAACTAATGGTCTGTTTAACTTCCCCCTACATTTATCAGCAAACTAGGTAGCAAATAGAAACAAGTGCAAAAGAAAACGAAGATATAATTTCCTAAACCAACCCAGATTCCAAGGATCAAAATATGGACATCAAAAATACATAAATATATAGCGGGTAATATTACCATAGCCATATTCGTAGATCAACCCTAATTCGATTGAAATGCTAATTACACAAATTATTATTATATACCCAGAAGTATTCGGATAATGACCCTCACATCTAAAGAATTTTAATTTCATTTTTACAGATAGAATCGATATTAATTCATCACTTGGGTGGGTAATAGTAAAAAATAGCTTTTAGCGTCAAGTCCTCTTTGTGGCCTTCTGGCATTGCTCGCTCGGCGCATCGTCAATGTTACAAAATGTAAAAACCTACAAATATTTTTCCTTTATCATTGAGGTAGATTATGCATTGCGTTAGTTTGTTCCAACCATTCTTTGATCCTTTCGAAACCTATTTCATCGGTTTCAAAGTTTTACCCACTCGTCGTTTCGTTTGTCAAATGTCATTGGTATAGTTCACAAAATCCTTGTCTTGAAATTACATATATGTAACGGAAGGTCTAATGTTTTAAGTAAATATTTGTATTTTTTGTTTAAAGTTGATGATATTATATTTCTCAGAGTATACCCATAATTATTTGGTTAAATCATTGTGCAATTCAATATAGTTAGCTAGCTTATAGAGATAGTAATACGATGTATGGCATTAACATGTTGAAAAATGTGACGATAGATTTTTAAATTAATTTTTAATGAAATTCGTGCTCAGTGAATTTGGGAAAGCCTGACCTTATTTTATATATAATGATTTACGGACCACTGTAATACAATCTTATTTCGAATTTAACGATGTTGCAACCAGCATATAGGACACAGGTAACTGGAACTCTTGATGAATCTCGCTTGAACAAGTCACCTATACGGGGTTCTGGTGAAAAACACAACCTTTGCCGGATTTATTTCAGGTCCATTGTATGATTGCTATGCATTTGTAATTTAATAGCCCTTACCTCTAGAGTAGGTTCAGTTTAGGTTTAGTTTGAAAACAGGATATAGTCTTTCCCTGTCCTGTCAGTTGTCGGCTGCATCCCATGCGACAAGTAATTCGCAGCGTTGGAACTTACTCTCTTTTTTTCCCAATCGTACTCATACTTTTATTCCCTCAGGAAAATCAGGTTCAATCTTTATTGTCCGTAAGAGCTCTAGGGTCTAAGTGTTGAAAGAGAGACTTTCTACGTTTAGAATTAACAAAAGTTTCGAAAAGGATTAACGGGTAATACTGAAGTGTAAGAGTGGGAATTTACAAAAGTTAATTTTTTTCCAAAACATTCGAAATTGGAAGCGTACTCTCAAGAAATTTCATGTAATTCGACTATTTTAATATTTTAGAAAATTGAAGGCCGAAAATAGTTTAATCGTATGTTTTTTGGTTAGCCCAAACGCCGATAAAACCTTTCGAATTGATGCCCAAATTTCAATAATTGACCCTTTTGCGGCGAATAGTACCTAGTATTAAGTTCGTTTCTGTGAAAAATATTTACTGTAATTATATAGTAACTATGCTTCCCAATCAACGTTTGGCCACAGTTGGTAGAATATCTACCAATAAATTTGCAAATTTTCGATAAGAATATAAAATTTGAGAAAAATTTTCTTGTAGAAATAAAAAGATTGGTCTATAGAATAAAGACGTTGAAAATGTATTATAGAAAGAAATTTTGAACAAAATGTTATCTATATGAAATACAAATTTTGACAAAATTTCTAATAGAAAAAAAAATTTGAATATTTTCTATAGAAGATAAAAACGTTGAAAAATGTCTAATAGAAATAAAAATTTGACAAAATGGTTCTTAGAATAAACATTTTTGACAAAAATTGTATAGCAATAAAATTTTTGACAAAAATTTGTAATAGAACTAAAATTTTTGACAAATTTTCTAATAGAAGAAAATTTTCATACAAATTTTCGATAGAAAATAAAATTTTGAGCAAAAATTTTTATAGAAATAAAATTTGACATATTTTCCTGAAATAAAGTTTTTGAGAAAATTTCTATAGGAAATAATTGTTGACAATTTTCATTAGAACTAAAAATTTTGAATTTTGCAAAAATTTTCTATAGAAATAAAAAAATTTGATAAAATTTTCTATAGAAATAAAATGTTGACAAAATTTTCTATAAGAAATAAAATTTTGACAATATTTGCTATAAGAAATAAAATTGTTGACAAATTTTCTTTAAAAATTAAAATTTGAACAAAATTTTCTATAAGAATATAAAAATGTTGACAAAAATTTTCTAATAAAATAATGTTGACAAAATCTTCTATAGAAATAAAAATTTTGTGATTTTTTTTTAAATTAAAATTTTGAATTTTTTTTTAATAGAAATAAATTTGTCAAAATTTTCTATAGAAATAAACTTTTGAACAAAATTTTCTTAGAATAAATGTTGCACAAAATTTTCTATAGAAATATAAATTTTGACATTTTTCTTATTAGAAGTAAATATTTTGACAAAATTATAGTTTCGTATCTATAGAAATAAAAATTTTGACAAATTTTCTATAGAAATAAAATTGTTGACAAAATTTATGAATATTGGCATTTTATGGAAAATAAAATTTTGACAAAATTTTCTATAGAAATAAATTTTGACAAAAAATTTTCTTATGGAAATAAAATGTCGAGCAAAATTTTCTAATGGAAATAAAATTTTTGACAAGAATTATTATAGAAATAAAGTTTGAGAAAAATTTCTAATAGGAATACATATTGACGCAAAATTTCTATAGAAATAAAATTTTTGACAAAATTTTGTGATAGATATTAAATTTTTTGAAACAAATTTTCTACAGAAATAAAATGTTGACAAATTTTCTATAGTAATAAAATTTTGGACAAAAATATTTCTATAGAAATAAAAATTTTGACAAATATAATTTCTATAGAAAATAAAATTTTGACAAAATTTCTAATATGACAATAAAAATTTTGAACACCGTCGCGTTAAATTTCTATAGAATAAAATTTTGCAACAAAATTTTCTATAGAAAAAAAATTGAACTAAATTTTTTCTAATAGAAATAAAACGTTGAAAATGTCTATAGAATAAAAATTCTTGACAAAAATGTTCTACCTAGAAATAAAATGTTGACAAAATTTTTCTATGGAAATACTAAATTTTGACAATATTTTCTAATAGAAATAAAATTTTTGACAAAAATTTTCTATAAGAAATAAAGTTTTGAAGAAAAAATTCTATAAGAATAATAATTGTTGACAAAGAATTTTCTATAGAAAATAAAAATTTTGAATTTTGACAAAATTTTTTCTATAGAAATAAAATTTTTCGACAATATTTGCTATTAGAATATACAAATGTTGACAAGAAATGTTCTTGTAAGAAAATAAAAATTTTGACAAAATTTTTCTAAAAAGAAATAAAATGTTGACAAAAATGTCTATAAAAAATAAATATGTTGACAAAATTTTCTATAAAAATAAAATTTTGTGATTTTTTTTTATAAAAATAAAATTTTGTGAATTTTTTTTTATAGAAATAAATAATTTTGCTCAAAAGTTTTCTAATAGAAATAAAATTTTGACAAAAATTATCTTATTAGAAATTAAAAATGTTGAAAAATTTTTCTATAGAAAATAAATTTTGACAAAAATTTTTCTTATAGAGAATAAAAATTTTGAACACATTTGTCTATAGAAGTAAAATTTTGACAAAATTTTCTATAGAAATAAAATTTTGACAAAATTTTCTAATAGAAATATAAAATTTTGACAAAATTTTCTATGGAATATAAAATGTTGACAAAATTTTCTATGGAAATAAATTTGTGGACAAAATTTTTCTAATAGAAATAACATTTTGACAAATTTTCTAATGGAAAAAAATGTCGACAAAAATTTTCTATGGAAATAAATTTTGACAAATTTATTATAGAAATAAAGTTTAAAAAAAATTTCTAATTAGGAATAATATGTTGAGCAAAATTTCTCTATATGAAATAAAATTTTGAACAAAATTTTGTGTAGATATTAAGAAGATTTTGAAAACAAATTTCTACAGAAATAAAATGTTGACAAATTTTCTATAGTAAATATAAATTTTGACAAAATTATTCTTATAGAAAATAAAATTTTGACAAAAATATTCTTATAGAAATAAAATTTTGACAAAATTTGCTATAGAAATAAAATTTTGACAAAAAATTTTCTATAGAAATAAAAATTTTGACAAAATTTCTATAAGAAATAAAATTTTGACTAAAATTTTCTATAGAAATAAAAAATGTCTTATAGAGAATAAAGCGTGTTGAAAAATGTATTATAGAAAGAAAAATTTTGACAAATGTACTATAGAAAATAAAATTTTGACAAAATTTTTCTAATTAGAAAAAAAATTGAATAAAATTTTCTATAAGAAATAAAACTTGAAAAATGTTCTAAATAGAAAATAAAATTTTTGACAAAAATGTTCTATTAGAAATAAATGTTGACAAAAAATTTGTTAATAGCAATAAAATTTTGATAAAAATTGTATAGAATAAAAAGTTTGTGACAAATTTTCTATTAGAATAAAATTTTGAACAAACTTTTCGAGAGAATAAAAATGTTGACAAATTTTCTATAGAAAAAAACTTTTTTTTTTTTTTTTTTTTTTTTGAACAACATTTTTCCTAATGGAAATAAATGTTGACAAAATTTTCTATGAAATATAAAATTTTGACAATATTTTCATAGAAATAGAAGTTTTGAGAAAAATTTCTATAGAATAATATGTTGACAGTAAAATTTTCTAATAGAATAAAATTTTGAAATTCTTGACAAATTTTCTATAGAAATAAAAAATTTGACAAAATTTTCTATAGAAATAAAATTTTGGACAAAATTTTCTATAGAAATAAAATTTTGACAAAATTTTTCTATAGAAATAAATTTGACAAAATTTTCTATAGAAATAATTTTGAACTAAAATTTTCTATAAAAAATTCTATTAGAAAATAAAATTTGTACCAAAGATTGTTCTATAGAAATAAAATTTTGAACAAAATTTCTATTAGAAATAAAATTTTGACTAAAAGTTTTTTCTTCTATAGTAAATACAAATTTTGACAAAATTTTCTATAGAAATAAATTTTGGAACCAAAATTCTATAGAAATAAAATTTGACAAATATTTTCTATAAAAATATTCTACGTAGAAATAAATATTTTGACAAAAATTTTTCTAATAGAATAAAATTTGACAAAATTGTCTATAGAAAATAAATTTTGACAAAATTTTCTAAATGGAAATAAAATGTTTACAAAATTCTATGGAAAAAAAATTTGACCCAAAATTTTCTA
Organism: Haematobia irritans; assembly: GCA_003123925.1. NCBI lineage: Eukaryota > Metazoa > Arthropoda > Insecta > Diptera > Muscidae > Haematobia > Haematobia irritans. Next base: position 9,071 of record PGFW01003538.1, read on the forward strand.
ATGAAATTAAATTTTGGAAGAAAATCTTCTAATAGAAAATAAAAGCTTGACATAACTGTTTCTATTAGAAAAAAAAACATGTTGACAAAAATTTCTATTGAAATAAAAATTTTGAACCAAAATTATTCCCTAATAGAAATAAAATTTTGAACCAACATTTTCTATAGAAAATACAATTTTTAACAAAAATTTCTGCAGAAATAAATTTTGTAAAATTTCTAATAGAAATTAAACATTTTGATAAAATTTCCTATAGAAATAAAATTTTGACAAAATTTCGTATAGAAATAAAATTTTGAACAAAATTTTCGTATAGAAATTAAAATTTTGACAAAATTTTCTGATAGGAAATAAATTTTGGACAAAATACTCCTATACGAAATAAAAATGTTGAAATATTCTACAGATAATAAAATATTGCTGATTTTTTTTATAGAAATAAAATCGTTTTTCAAAAAATTTCTATAGAATAAAAATTTCGACAACAGTTTAGCACTTTTGCAAAAATCGAGTAGAATTAATGGGTTCTCAGTTTTTTTGAAATGTCGACAGAAATATTACTTAAAGGTTTAACTACAAGCTTAAATTCAGTTCAGTCGGACCACCTCCCATTATAAATCACAGAAAAGTAAATCTCCAAACGACAAATGCACAAATAGTTTTTGGCCTTACTATAGACAACGCGTTCTCCCCCCCAATTGATTGGGACCGCCAATTCTCCCTAATCCAGGAAAATCATCGAAAAATTAGATGAACACTACAAAAAAAAGATATGCAATTATTTCGCTGTTAATCGGGAACTCTCAACCAAGTATTTTTATTTTATAAAAACAAAAATTATTCATTCAATTCAATAACACTGGATTGAAATAATAAAAAAATAAAAATATTTATACCCTACAGTGCGTGAAGGTAATTCTAAACAAAAAGCATACAATAACCGATAAGTAAAATTTTATCGCAAGAAAAGAAAAATATTCCGATGTTAATTGCGTAATTAAATAAATCTAAAAACATAAACATTCTATTAGGGAAGCAGTGGGGAGGAAATCAAATGTTACATAGAACTAAGCGGACAAAAAAATTTTAAATAAGATAACGAATAAGGAATGTCCAGTTACAGAACCATATTAGCAAATAAACGATATGACGAATAGTAATTTTAAGTGTTAGCAATATAATGTTGGTGTACGTTTGAAATTTTTTTTTTACATATTGCAGTTCCTTTGAATTGTTCTTATATGAGTATATAATTAAATTTGAAAACGATAAATGTAGGAAAGACATTTATTGCTTGTGTGTTTAAAACACAAGAAAACAATCAGACAAAATAACGAATACAGCGCACATTATTTGGGGCATGACAATAAAAAGTTCTTTCTTTTTAGTTATTTCCCTGATATACAATACAAATACAAAATAAATCATACTCTAAAAAATTTTACTATGAAATGATGTAGTAATTAAGATCCTGACCACCGCTAGGCCAGCGTCCGAAATGCAAGGTGAGCCTAAAAATTTACCTAAATAAGTATGAGTTATTCAACCAAATCCATAATAAAAATGCAATAAACGACTTTGAATCCGTATATATGATACCCTACCTAAGAAAAAGCTACCCATAATATGAGACGAACACAACTAATTTGTAAAAAAAAGTAAAGAAAGTAACAGTGAATTTTTTGTTCTAAATTTCCTTATAATTATGATTTTGCTTTTCGTGTTATTATTTTTTATTTCGATAGGTTATGCGCATTAAAAAAACCTTAGTATATGAGATGGACAGCACGTCCTTTTTAGGTAAACAATAAATTAAGTGAAAATCATATGCGTTTCAATACCGTGTATACGAAATTATTGTATATTTAGAACCAAGAACATAAGCCACCGTGGTAGCAAAGTTAGCATGCCCGCCTTGCATTTACACCAAGTCTGGGTCGTGTCAGATTCCTGCGACGACCGAACTTATCACAAAAAAGATATATCAGCGGGTAATTATCTCACCTCTAGTAATACGCTAAGGGGACTACCTTCTGAGGCAAACAGCTATCAACTCTATGGTTTCACTGGAAGTAGTGGATACAGCCCGTTCGACTCGGCTAATATAAAAGGAGAGTCCCTGTGTACACTGTGACTTAACATGGAATCGGGCACACTCAGTGATAAGAGAGAAGTTCACCACTGTGGTATCACAATGGACTGAATAGTCTAAGTGAGCCTGATACATCGGGCTGCCACATAACCTAACCTAACCTAACCTAAACATGTACTATTTTTTTATCATACCAGACAAAGAGTTCAAAATAATGGACACAACAAAACATCTGAAAAATATATATTTGATATCTTTCATTTTCATTGCTTTTTGATATACATTTAATAGGTATTTTAACATATTGAAAAATATGTTCCAAATATTTTCTTTGTGATTTGCAAATATTGTATGTTTTTACATCTAAATATAGTATATTAAAAAATATTTTCGAAATATAAATTTTGTTGCACCTAAGAAAACGTTGTTTTTTCCTTGTTTATTCGATTCTCTGTGTATTTGCCGATTTCTACCTTAATATGGTCTTTGTACTTAAAACACGCACTAGTCCTATGAACAACAATTGCATGCATATGTATTGCCTTCCTTCGTCCACACATCCATTCGTTTCAGACTGGTAGTAACGAACCATCAACCACCATTATTAACATTTGAGAGAAATGGACTAGGATGGCTGGCTGGCTGGCTGGGTTTGGCTGACACTGACTCTGAATCAGATTCTAGCTGAGTAATGAACTTGGGTACAATGAACCACAAAGAACGGGCCAGACTAACCGAAGTGATAAGCGAGAGTAAATATAGCTTAACTGAAAAGACAATAATAAAAGTAACAATAACAACAACAACAACAATAACAACATCAACTGTGAAATATCCAAAGCTGCAGTAACAAAAATAAATAACCCAGGAACCCACAAAACAAGTAAAAATGGTCCAAAGTAAAATGCTAAATAAAGAAAAGGCATGAACACAAAATTCGTAAGCAAAGTAAATGCGAATAGATTAGTGATGAGAGATTTTAGAGAGAGAGAGAGAAAAGTAACCGGCTCTTAACAGTAATAACAAATATTTAGGCAAAGTCCTTTAGACTGCAAGTTAGTGCGTTTGGACGGCCGTTTCGCAATTATCGTATTCCTCATTAGGAACCTCTACTTGCAGCAGAACTATCAACCAAATATTGGAAAAAAATCATATAATTCACTAAACCCAAAGTAAATTACACTTTTTGTCAGTCAAATCTATTCTATGAAATTTTCCATTTTCTATGAAAATTTAAATTTCATTTTTCTATGAAAATTTCAATCTTTTATGAGAATTTACAATTTCTAAAAAAAATTTGAATTTTCTATAAAAATTCCAATTTTCTATGAAAATTTCAATTTCCACGAAAAGTCCAATTTTCTATGAAAATTTTAATTTCCTATGAAAATTTCAATTTCCTATGAAAATTTCAATTTTTTATGAAAATTTCAATTTTCTACGATAATTTCAATTTTCTATGAAAATTTAATTTTTCTATGAAAATTTTCTATGAATGTTTCAAGTTTTATGAAAATTGAAAATTTTCTATGAATGTTTAAATTTTTATGAAAAGTTTCTATGAATGTTTAAATTTCTGTAATAATTTTATGTAATATTATTTTGATATTAATAATGTAGAACCAGTTCTTTCATAGAATTGAAATTCAATAGAAATTGAAATTTTCATAGAAAATTGAAATTTTCATAGAAAATTGAAATTTTCTATGAAAATTTTAATTTTGTATGGAAATATAAATTTTTTATGAAAATTTAAATTTCCTCTTTAAAAATTAAAATTTTCTGTGAAAATTTCAATTTTCTATGACAATTACAATTTTCATAGAAAATTGAAATTTTCATAGAAAATTTCAATTTTCTATGGAAATTTAAATTTTCTCTTTAAATATTAAAATTTTCTGTGAAAATTTCATTCTTCTATGACAATTTCAATTTTCATGAAAAATTTAAATTTCTAAAATTGAAAATTTCAATTCATCATGAAATTAAATTTTCATAGAAAATTGAAATTTTCATAGAAAATTGAAATTTTCATAGAAAATTTAAATTTTCATAGAAAATTGAAATTTTCATAGAAAATTTCAATTTTCTATGGAAATTTAAATTTTCTCTTTAAAATTAAAATTTCTGTGAAATTTAAAAATTTTCTATGAAATTAAATTTCTATGAAAATTATTTCTATGAATTTCAATTTTCTATGAAATTTCAATTTTCTATGAAAATTACAATTTTCTATAAAAATTTCGATTTTCCATGAAAATTACAATTTTCTATGAAATTACAATTTTCTATGAAAATTAAAATTTTCTATGAAAAATACAATTTTCTATGAAAATTACAATTTTCTATGACAATTTCAATTTTCTATGAAAATTAAAATTTTTTATAAAAAATTTAAATTTTCTGAAAAAATCGAAAATTTCAATTTTCTATGAAATAGAAAATAAAATTACTATTTGGCAATACAAAAAGATTGTATTTCAATTATAGGAATGTACTATCTATCT
>PGFW01003547.1:12472-32944 GCA_003123925.1 Haematobia irritans
CTGAATTGAAGGTTTTCCATATAAAACCTTATTCAGCCACGCTGAATTTGAGATTTTACATATAAAACCTTATTCAGCCATGCTGAATTGAAGGTTTTCCATATAAAACCTTATTCAGCTGCGCTGAATTAAAGTTTTCAGAAGTTTGTGGAAGCTTATACAGACCTAAAGAGTGAAGGTTTTCTTTCGGAAAGTATTATTTCTTGTTGATGAATAATCTTATTCAGCTATGTACCCTAAAGCATAACCCCTTGACTATATTGGATATGATCTTGCTGAGATTTGCTGTGTATATCTCACCTTCCTTGTGTTGCTCTGAGTGCAGTCATAATCATGGAATTAACCACATAATCCACTGGTATTATATCGCAAATTACATCTTTATCACCCAAAATACTACTAAGCGAACCTTTACCGATTTCCATCATTATTCCCGTTATACCTTGAATATTATCTATCCATCCTGGATAGGGTTCACGATGTGATGCCGTAACAATCGAAGGTCTCACAATAACAATGGGCAGAACATTTTTGTAATCATTAACAATTTGTTCAGCTATGGATTTGGTAAAGGTATAGGTATTTGGATGTGGTCCCTGAGAAAGAAAAGAAAATATCTTCGTTAGGTTTTTCTATTGGATTCATTAAATGTATTAAACTTACTTTTATATAGTTGGCCAAACTATCAAAATATTCATCAGGAATTTTCAAGGTACAACTTATAAAGAATTTCCAATCAACTGGTGGTAAGGTTGGATAGATTTCTTCATCAACATATTTGCGTCCAGGATTACAGTAGGCAGTCGAAACGTATACGAAACTCTGACAAAAGTAGGTAGAAAGTTAGTTAATTTACGCCAGCCTAAAGCAAATAGAAATTTGACAAAATCTTCTCCGAGGGCTCCCGTACACTCAGAGGAAATCACACAACAAATTACACTCACATTTTCTATGGCAAAATTAGTTATTTTGAAAAAATTTTCCTATAAGAAATAACCAAATTTTGCGACAAAATCATTCTCCATAGCAAATAAAATCCGTCTGACTATTTATTTTCTCTATAAGAAAATAAAATTTCGACATAACTATTATCTATAAGAAATAAAATTTTTGACAAATTCTTTTTATAGAAATAAAAATTTTTTCTCAACTTTTTATCCTCTCTACAAAAAATTTTGTCAAATAATTTTATTTAAATATATAAAACTTTTGCTCAAAACATTTCTATTTATATGTAACTTTTTTGCATAAATTTTATTTTTATAAAAAAAATTGTCAAAATTTATATGGTTATAATATAATAACATTGTCAAATTTTTATTTAAACATATAACATTTTTGTCCAAAATCTTTAATTTTTATACGAAAATTTTCGTTCAAACACTGTTTATTCTATTAGAAAATGTCTGACCAAAAACCTTTTTCTATGGAAATAAATTTAGTTATTGCACAAAATTTTTCATATAGAAATAAAATTTTTTGACATAAAATTTTTCCAATAGAAATAACCAATTTTGACAAAAATTTTCGCATCAGAAATAAAATAGTTGACATTATTCTATATAGAATTAAAATTTTCGACAAAATTTCTCTACTAGAAATAAAATTTTTGACAAAAATTTTTTTGTAGAAATAAAATTTTTTTGTCAACTTTTTATTTCTACACAAAAATTTTGTCCAAATTTTTATTCTATATATATAACTTTATCTATTATCTTTTTTTATTTATAACTATTGAAATTTGTCCATAAATTTTAAAATTTTATAAATGCATAATTCTGACCTCAAAATTTTTTATATTATAACAATTTTTCGTCAACATTTTGTTCATATTATATAACATTTTGTCAAAATTTTTATTTTTATAGAAATTTTGTCAAAATTTTTAACTTCTATTACCAAATTGTTGGACCAAACTTATTTCTAATGGAAAAATTTAGCTTTATTTGACAACAAATTTCTATTAGCAAATAAAATCTTTGACAACAAAATTTTCCATAGAAATAAAAATTGTTGACATATTTTATATACGATAATAAAATTTTCGACAAACATTTTCCTATTTAGAAAACTAAAATTTTGACAAAAATTTTTTGTCAGAAATAAAATTTTTTTAGTCAACTTTTATTTTACTACAAACAAACCTTTTGTCAAATCTTTATTTATATATCAATTTTATTTTTTTCTTAACTTTATATATGCAACATTTTTGCTTCAAAATTTTATTTATAAATGAAATTTCTGTCAATAAATTTTTTAATATATAAAATTTTTGTCAAAATTTTACTCCCCATATATAATAATTTTTGTCAACATCTTTCGTTTTACCTAATATAACATTTTGTCAAAATTTTTCACATTTTTATCAGAAAATTTTGTCAAAATCTTACTTTCTATAAAAATGCTTGACCAAACTTTGTTCAATAGAACCAATTTTGTCAAAACTTTTACTTTTCTATAGAAATTTCTTGCTCATAGTTACCATCTTCTATAGAAAGTTTTGATCAAAAACTTTATTCTCTGTAGACAATTTTTGTCAAAAAATAATTATCTATAGCATTTTTTTTTTCTAATTTACTTATGCTAGTAAAATTTTTCTTGAAAAATTTCATTTCTATAGAAAATTTTTCGTTCACAAATTTCTATTCTCTAAAGAAAATTATTGTCAAACGAAATGTTATTCCTATCAGAAAATTTTGTCAAAAAATGTCATTTCTATAGAACAAGTTTTTGTCAAACAAATGTACTTTTCTTATAGAGAAATTTAGTGTCACAAAACTCTTATTTCTATAGACAAATTTTATTGTTTCTATAGTAAATACACATTTTGACAACAATTTTTTACCAGAACTAATAAACCATTACCGTATCTTAGACGTTCTTTAACCAGGGGCTACAGCCCCTATCATATACGTACAGTAACAACTATTATAATGCGAAAATCCATATACTAGCGTTTTTCACGTTCTAGGCTCCTGCGGAGGCTAAATTTTTTCTGTGAGGCGCTAAGCCCATCCCCCAACAGCCTTTACTACGCTTATTGGATAATAAACATTGTTGACAAAATATTTCTTTTCGTAAACATTTTCTTTCTAAATTTTGGAAGACTTATTTTTTGCCTCGAGTGACTACCGTGTCTGTAAAAATTCTCATTTCTATAGAAAATGTTTGTCAAATTTTTCATTTCTAAGAAAATTTGTTCAAAATTTAGTTTCTATTGAATTTTTTCAATTCAGTTTATTTCCACTACGAAACCAATCTTTTGTCAAAGAATTTTATTTCTATCAGACAAATTTTGTTCAACATTTTTATTTCTGCAAAAAAAAAAACTCCGGTGCAAATCATTTTCGTAGTTCTATACAAATATTTTCAATATTTTATTTCCCATATGAAAATTGCGGAAAATCTCCAGACATCACTTGTCAAAATTTTATATTCTAAGAAATTTTTTTTCAAAAATTTCTCTACGAAAAAATTTTCTCCAAAACTTGTATCTTCTATAGAAACAATTCTTGTCAAAGATTTTTAATTTCTATAGAAAAACTTTGTCGCAGCATTTTATTATCTGCCCCCACAAAAAATTTCGCTCACAAATATTTCAAGTTTCTACAGAATAATCTTTATTCGTGCAACATGTTTTTCAATAGAAATAACAGATTTTCTCCTGTCAGAAATACAAAACTATTGATAAAAATTTTCTAATATAACTAAACACTTTGTTGCCGTTTTTTTTTTTGCAGAAATAAAATGTTGACAAGATTTTTCTATAGAAATAAAAACTTGATCAAATTTTCTATGAAAATCCAAAACTTTCTGAACAATAATTTCTATACTGAGAAAATTTTCTAGCAGAAATAAATTTTTGTGAAAAAAAATATTTAGAAATTAAAAATCTTTTGAAAAAAAAAAAATTCTATAGAACATAACAGTTCTTGACAACAAATATCTTCCTACTTTAGAAACATCTAAAATGCTGCCATAAGTTTCTTCTTACTAAAATAAAATCCTTGGACAACATTTTTCTATCTTAAGACCAATAAAATCTTTTAGACAAAATTTTCAATTGAGCAAACTAAACAATTCTCTTTTTCAACATATTTTCTATACCTAAATATATAAGAATCTTCTATAGGAAATAAAATTGCTTACAAAATTTCCTATAGAAATTAAAATATTGCCACATAATATTTTCTATAGAAATAAAAATTTACCAAAAAAATTTTTCTATAGCAAATACAATTTTGGTTGAAAAAATTTCTTATAAGAAAGAAAATTTTTAACAAAATTTCTATTAGAATATAAAAGTCTGAGAAAACTTTATAGAAATAAAGCTTGTAACTTATTATAGTTCGCGTCTGTGCATGACAGGCATCATGCGATCACCTTTTGATCCCAATAATCTACAGCTATTATTCACTAATTTTTCATCGATTGACCACCCTGACCTTCAGTAAATTGCATATTTCTTTACACATATATCCAATAAATTCCATGCTGGCCACACGCATTAACTCTAGCCCGCAACTTTAAAACCGTTCATTGGAACGTAACCGTAGCTGCACTATGCCGAAGCAATTATAATTCACCTCAGCCACATAAAACCCTTTTTTATCCACATACTCGAGACCCTGTTGGCAGAAATAAAATAAATTAGCGAAAATAATGAGAGTAAATTTTTCTCATCTCAACAAACTTACGAAATCTTTCTCTCTCAACTATCTCCCGCAAAAATTTTCAAATTTACGCAAACGTTGCGGATGAGTGTAGTGCGCAGCGCTTCAAAATATTTTATGCGATACACAAAAAATTCATGAAACGTTGTTGGGCGACTTTTACCATATTTCTCTCGATCAAAATGCTAAATGCAATTCAATTGAGCGGAAAACTCCAGAGACAAGCTTTCATCCAACAGGCACATTTGAGCCCACAAACCACAAAAACTCCGCGTGGCACCTGCCATAGGCCAAGAAAGAAAAAAAAAACAAGACAAATTGGATGAACACCAACAATTTTTACCATATGATGATAAACTTGCAACATTACAGACACAGTGAATGGGTCTGTGGCATTTTTGACCAATCGATTGCCATGATCAGACAACATAATAAAACATTATCATAATGATGATAATGATGATGATGGCTGACATAATCATTATCAGTATTTTGTTATTATGCGTCTAGTAATTAAAAAATATTGAAAGTTTTTAATGCCTAATGCCATTTTTTTCAATTGAAAAGAAAATTTATTGCATTAGATAAGAAGAAATAATACCTATTTTTTAATTAATGAACAATTTATAATTAATTAACAATTTTATTTAATTAATAATAATTTTTATATTTATACTATTTTATTTAATTTATTTTTTGAAAATCATCCCCTTACTCTGCTTACGAAAAAACAGCATTCATTAATAGCAAATCCATTTCTATGGGCTGATTTTTTTTTAAAGACAACTAATTTCAAATTTTATTTTATTTTTTTAAACAATAAAACAAAAAAAAGTATTTTCTTTTTTTATTTGTTATCAAAATTTTATCCTTTTTTGCGCTAATCTTAATAACTGAATTGTAGTTGAAACTTTATGGTCTAGGTTTGTTTTTATTTGTTCCGTCAATTTTTCATTTACTCTAGATTTTAATGTTTATGCTCTATTCGACACGCTCTTTAACGTTCACACCTGAAAACACAAACTCATTATTTGGTCTCGTTTAAAGAAGTTGATATTTGCTTGCATTTCTGAGAAAGGCCTCTTACTCTCTTTATCTCGGCTCCAGGCAAAATCTCTTCAATCTAAGCCAAGTATTTTGCTAGCTTTCTGAATTTTTGTGATATGCTTATGATGAGTGGCTTCTATTACGTAAGCCCTATTAATTTTGTAAAAAAAGTTGTCAGTAGCAATCAAACTATTAATTATTAGCTACACTGTGCTACTGGTTTTAGGGATTTATTACAATAGCAACTTTCGTACCAATCACAAAAAATTTTTCTCCTACACTGAAAAAACAATACTATACACCTTGCTATGCAAATACTTATGCCAAACTCAAAGCCTTAGGACACTCGATTTACACTTATTTTTTTTTATAACAAATTTATTATATATTAGAAAATTTTGTCAATTTTGTTCAATTATTATAGAAAATTCTATGGTCAAAATTTTTATTTCTAATAGAAAATTTTTTCAATATTCCAACATTTTCTATAGAAAATTTTTTCAAAATTTTATTTTTATTAGAAAACATTTATTTAAATTTTTTTTCTATAGAAAAATTTTTGCAAAACTCTTTATTTCTGTTAAGCAAAAATTTTCCCAAAATTTTTATCTTCTATAGAAATTTTTTCAAAATATTTTTATAGCAAAATTTTATCAATAATTTTATTTTTATAGAAAATTCTAACAAAATTTTATACTTCTATAGAAATTTTGCAAAACTTTTATTTCTGTAGAAAATTTTGCCATAAAAGTTTATCTTCTATTAGAAATTTTGTCAATTTTTTTCTATAGGCAGACTTGGCCTCATTAATTTTATTTCTAGTTAAGAAAATTTTGCTCAAATTTTATTTCTATAGAAATATTTTGTCAAAATTTTATTCTCTATAGAACATTTTGTGCCACAAAGTTTAATTTCTGTACAAAATTTTTGTTCAAATTTTATTTCTATAAGAAAAAATTTGTCAATATTCAAACAATTTTCTGTAGAAATTTATTTTCAAAATTTTATTTTATAGAAAATTTTTATCAAAATTTTATTTCTATAGAAAATTTTTGCAAAACTTTTATTTCTATTTTCTATCGAAAATTTTGTCAAAATTTTATTTCTATTGAAAATTCCTTCGCCCTATCTTTTAGGAGTGCAAGAGGAATATATACATACAAAATTTTCGGGAAAATACAAATATCCAAATTCCATAAAAATCAACTACCTTAATGGCAATAATTTTTCTCCATTATTTTTTTTTTTCAGATGAATCCCACCTTGGAAAGTCACTTATGGATGATAAAATATGCCACAATTACAAAAATGAATGTGTCTCGCTGTGCCCAATATGGCTGTATGGCTGAAGTAATGCCAGCCGGAATAAGAAAAATTTTTATTTATATAGAAAATTTTGCTCAAATTTTTATTATAGAAAATTGTCCAAACTTTTTATTTATATAGGAAAATTTTGTCAACAATTTTATTTCTATTGGAAAATTTATGTCAAAATTTATTTTTATTGAAAAATTTTTATCAAAATTTATTTCATATAGAAAATTTGCAAAATTTTATTTTTTAGAAAATTTTATCAAAAATTTTATTTCGATAGAAAATTTTTTCAAAATTTTATTTCTGTAGAAAATTTTGCCAAAATTTTATTTCTGTAGAAAATTTTGCCAAAATTTTATTTCTGTAGAAAATTTTGCCAAAATTTTATTTCTATAGAAAATTTTGTCAAAATTTTTTTTCTATAGCGAAAACTTGGAGCTCATTAATTTTAATCTGTAAATAAATTTGCTCAAAAATTTTTTATTTCCATAAAAAAATTTTGTTAAAAAATTTTATTTCTATAGAAAAATTTTAATCCAAAATTTTATTTTCATAGAAATTTTTGCCAAAAATTTTATTTCTGCTTAGAAAATTTTAGCCAAAATTTTGTTTCTATTTTTTTTTGTTTCAAAATTTTATTGTTATATAAATTTTTATCCCACAAAAAAAAAAATTTCTTATTTCTATAGAAAAGTTTGCAAAATTTTATTTGTAGAAAAAATCTTGCCAAAATTTTAATTTCTATAGAAAATTTTTGTTCAATTTTTTTTCCTATTAGCGGAAAACTTGGTCATAATTTTATTTCTGTAGAAAATTTGTCAAACATTTTATTTTCTATTAAAAATTTCTGTAAAAAATTTATTTCTATTAGAACACAAATTCTCAATTTTTTTTTATAGAAAACTTGTCATAATTTTATTTCTTATAGAAAAATTTGTTCCAAAATTTTATTTCTGTATAACATTTTTAACAAAAGTTTATTTTCTATTAGAAATCGTTAGTCAAAATGCTTAATTCATAGAAAATTTTTGCAAAGATTTATGCCTAAGAAAAATCTTTGCCCAAAATTTATCTCATAAAGAAAGTTTTTCAAAATTTATTATATAGAAAAATTTTGTCAAATTTCATTTATATAGGAAAAACTTGTCAACTACTCAATATTTCTCACAGAAATTTTGTTGCACTGAAACTGCTTATTTATATAGAAAAATTTGGCAAAAAATGTTATCTCTATAGAAAATTTTTTGTCACAACTTTTGTCTTTATCAGAAATTTTTTTGCAAAATTCTATATACAATAGTTCTATACGAAAATTTTGTCAATATTCACAATTTCACTATAGAAAGATTTTTGTTGCCGAAGTTTCACATCCAAAAAACACTGTACAATTACCTCCCAATCCACGGGCTTAAAAATTCCAACACATTCAGTGGCAACGGCTGTTGAACATGATTGGGACATCCATCCTACTGACCCAGCCCATGTTTCATTCAATCAGTTTATTTTTGCTCCTCAATTTTGCCACCACTTCCGGCATCCAAAAAGAACAATTTTTCACTACCTGATTGGAGACGATTTGTTTGCTGGGTAGTGTATATATTTGCAATACCAGGAAGTGACGAGGCATACACATTGTGCTTCGCGCAATAATGCCAGCGGCCGTTCCGCCACGCGTTCCACTCGCTGCCAAAATAATCTACCCAAAATTTAGGAACGTATTTTTACCAAAAAACTACCAAACAAAAAAAATTGCAAAATTTTTTATCTCTCTAGAAAACATTTTGCCAAAAATTTATATCTCTATAGAAGATTTTTGCCCAAAATTTATTTATATAGAAAACTTTTGTCACAAAATCTTTAATTTATAAAATAGAAAATTTTGTTTCAAAATTTTATTTATAATAGAAAATTTGTCAAAATTTATTTATATAAGAAACATTTGTCAAATATTCAAAATACTACATGAATTTTTTGTTGTTAAAATTTTATTTCATTAGAAAACTTTTGCAAAATTGTATCTCTACAAGGAAAATTTTGCAAAATTTATCTCAATAGAAAAATTTGCCAAAAAAATGCTTTCTATAGAGATGAAATTTTGCAAAAATTTTTCTAATAGAGCATACATTTTGTCAAAATTTTAATCTCAATAGACAAATTTTGCCCAATAAAGTTTTCTTATAAAATAAAATTTTAAATCACAATTCATGTTAGATAATTGAATATTATAAAAAACTGACAACATGTTTCTATATAAATAAAATTTTGACAAATGTTCATAAAATAAATTTTGACAAAATTTTCTATATAAATAAAAATTTGCAAAAATCTTCATATAAAGATAAATTTTGCCAAAACATTTTTCTAGAGAAATAAAATTTTGCACATTTTTTATTTCTATAAAAAATTTTGTCAAAATTTATATTTTCTATACCGAAAATTTTGTCAAAATTAATTATTCTATAGAAAAATTTTCAAAATTATTATTTCTTTAGAAAATTTTATCAAAAATTTTTTTACTATAGATGTTTATTGCCAAAATTTTATCTACTATAGAATTTTTTTCTATAAAAGTTTGTCTCAAAATTTTATTCTATTTATTAAGTACCTTTAGATTAATCAAGATTTAATTTAAATAGAAATTTATCGCGGATCTAATCAATCTCTATTCATTGCTAATGGTCGAATTTCCATGAGAGGCCCTAAGTTACCATGAGAAGTAACAGTTTAATTGGCAATAGGAATTAAAGCGAAACCGCATCTAGGAGATATGTAAGGTAGGGCCAATTTTTTTTCAAAAAAAATTTCTTAGCATTAAAGAAAATTCTAAAAGGACGGCGACATTTCAATGACTATATCCTAAATTTAAAGGAAGTAAAAATCTTAAAGCAAAAGTCTTATATGAACTTATAATTTTATTAAAAACTTATCTTTCTATAGAAATTTGCACCATTTCTTGTTTGTGTAAACAGCCACAATTTTTTTCTGTGAACAACCCAATTTATTGAATTTACCAAATCTATTGCTTTATATTCAAAAAATTTCTTTAATCATTAGCGCTTCGATTTTAAACCACGATGTTATACCTACTTGCTTAACTGTTCGTTTCGATGACATTCTTGCATCGAAGAATAACTATTAATTAGGCCTCTTTTGTTTCTTAAATTATAAAGTTTTAATTTACAAAAATAATTAACTTAGTTCTTAAGTAACATAACATATTCATCACTTTTCTAAAAATTGAACTATACACAGACTATTATGAGAGCCTGAGCGCAGAGGTATGTTGCGTGCAATGTTTGGCAGCTACATATACCCATAAATTATTTTAATTAGATTATTCTTTTAATGTCTCATACAATTTGCGATATTTATAACTACTCCACTGCACATATATCATCACAGATGGTGCGAGTTTGGTTGACCCTCCTGTTAGTGTTCAATTATCCACTTTTACAAATGTGTATTACTCACATCCATCTCGATACTCCATACAGGTTCTTTGGTTGCTGATTCGGATGAATTTTTCTCCAATGGATTCGCTACATGCTCCTCCTCCGCCACCTTTAATTTGTAGTGCGAGCTGCAGTGTATTATTGGCTCCGGGGAGTTTAAAACATGAAACAGGCTAACATATACCACCAAATCATGACTTTAAAACACAATAGGAGCTAATGACTAATGCTACATCGAATTTTTCAGGACATTTAATAAATGGAGCCGACAACCAGCCATACACAGAGCCCATGTAACTACGAGCAAAACATAAGGCGATTTTCTTATTCCGCTGGCATTACTTCAGCCATTACAGGCTAAAATCATGGCATATGGCACAGGAGGACACACAATTTTTTGGGTATTGTGGCGCCTTTATCATCCATAACAAGTGACTTTCAAGGTGGGATTCACTGAAAAAAACACATAATGGAGAAAAATAATTGCCCATTAGGGTAGTTGATTTTATATGAACTTGGATATTTGTATTTCCCAAAACTTTTTATTATATTATATCCTTTACACTCCTAAAAAGATAGGCGCGAAAGGCCGACATTTCTCATAGAAATTAAAAACCGTTGACAAAATTTTCCTATAGAAATAAAAATTTTTGAATTAAAATCTTTCAATATAGAAATAAAATGTTAGACAAAAATTTTCTAAGAAATAAACTCCTGCACAAAAAAAAAATTTTCTATAAAAAATAAAATTTGACAAAATTTTTCTACAGAAATAAAATTTGAACAAAAAATACTCTATTAGAAAATAAAATTTGACAAAATTTTCTATAGAAATTAACATTTTTGCACAAAATTTTCTATAGATCGTAACATTTTGACAAAATTTTCACAGAAATAAAAATTATATAATTATGACCGATCATGGACCACACTTTTGCATGTTGTGTAGAAGGACCACTATAACTAACATTCACTCTACCAAATTTCAGCCGGGATATGAGAAATTGTTTACTTCTTGTAGAGGTGCTTCTGCAAGTCAGATCGGTGGGACCTGGCATCGATTTACTTAGGGGCGCCTATATATAATTACAGCGACCGATATGGCACCAATTTTTGATGGTATTAGAGACCATATAACTAACATCGATGTACCAAATTCACAGCCGGCAACTCGCAATTGAAATTTGTTTCTCTTAAAGGCTCTTGGCAAGACCAAATCGGGGATCGGTTATATGGGGCTATACTATAATTTTACTGGGACAATTTTTGCACAATGCGTTGTTAGCAGACCATATACTAACCACCATGTGCCGAATTTTCAGCCGGATCGCGCATGAAATTTGCTTCTCTTAGAGGCGCCGCCCAAGCCAAATCGTGGGATCGGTTTATATGGGGGCTATATATAATTATGGACACGATGCTGAACCAATTTTCTGCATGGTTGCTTTAGAGACCATCAATTACTAACACCATGCACTACCGAAATTTCAGCCGGATCAGATGAATTTTGTACTTCTCTTATGAGGCTCGCAAGCCAATCTGTGGCGATCGCTTTTATAGGGGGCCTATATATATTATGACGGATGTGGATCAATTTTTTGCATGGTCGTTAGAGACCATATTTACCAACACCAATATACAAAATTTCAAGCGGATCGGATGAAATTTGCTTCTTTCAGGGGCCTCTGCAAGCCAGATAAGGGCGGATCGTTTATATGGGGGGCATAATACTAATTATGGACCATATGGACCAATTTTTGCATGGTCATTAAGACCAGTAATACTAAATCATGTACCAAATTCCGCCGGATTGAATGAAATTTATTTCTCTAGAGGCTCTGCAACGCCAAATCCGGGATCGTTTATTATCGGGCGCTATATATAATCATGGAGCCAAATTTTGCCATGCTGTTAAGGAACCATATACTAACGACATCGTGCCGCAATTTCAGGCCCGTCACGGATCGCGAATGAAAATTTGAGCTTTCTTCTGAGAGGCTCCGCAAGCCAAATCGGGACCGGTTTATATGGGGCTATATATAATTATTGAGACCGAACTAGTGAACCAATTTTTGCCATGGTTGTTCAGAAAGACGCATTAACTAACCACCATGTACCAAAAATTTCACGCGCGATTCGATGAATTTGCTATCTCTTGAAAAGGCCTCCTCGCAAAGCAAATTTGGGGCGTCGCGATTTATATGGCGGGCTATACGTAAAAGAATGGACCGATATGGCCCATTTGGCAAATACCATCCGACCCTTCACGATCAATAACCAACTACTTGTGCCAAGCATTCAAGTCGATAGCTTGCTATTCGATTCGGAAGTTTTAGCGCTATTTCAACAGAACGGACGGACCGGACGATGCTGCAGACATACTCAGAATTTCAACACAGACCAGAATATATACTAACTTTATGGCGGTCTTAGAGCAATAATTTCGCATGTGTTACAAACGGAATGACTAAAGGTTAGTTTATACCCCCCATCCCTATGGTGGAGGGTATAAAAATGACGAATGCACGAACTTGATCTCAGTATTTAAAATATTTTCCGGGTTAGGTTAGGTATAGTAGCAGCCAGATATTTTTTAGGCTCCCTTCTTTACTATAAGAAATGTGTCTACTCACTTTCCGAATGACTAAAGAACCAGCCCAGACATCCGATTAGACCTGCTATAATATTGCAAGCTCCTGCCCATTGCCATTTCCATTTGTTATGCTTCAAAGTGAAATGTAAAGCCAAGAAACATCCAGCAATCTCGGAAAATCCTAAAATAACAGAAAACAAAGAGTAAGTACCTAAAAAACACCTTTAGATTATATTTTCGAAACTTACCCATAGCTACTGTATTTGGTATTAAATAATCTCTACCAAATGATCGAATATTCAATAGCATACCCATGAAATTTATAATAAATGCCGCCAAGGCTAAATGGGCAGCTAACATATGTGTAACGGCTCGTGGTCCCTTCCATAAATCCAACCATTTTGCCGGTGCTGGAGCTGTACGAAATTTATCTCTTAATTTTCGTAATTGTTCCTCGAAATCCTCGGGTATGTTACTTAGGCGATCATTAATGGCAGCACCCTCTCGAACTATGGCAGCTACTTGCCCTACAGCTTTATCATCGCCATTTTTCAATAGCCATCTTGGAGATTCTGGAGTCCACTGCAGCAGCAGTGTTAATATTAATGTAGGGAATGTTATACCCAAATATATGTGAGTCCAACTGTGAAAGAAGGATGAGAGTGAGGGTAAAAATATGACACCAATAGACCAGAATGTGTCATAGAGTATTATGGCGCCCAAACGGTAGGATCCGGAAGTTATATCGGCAACTGAAAGAGATGTCATAGACAAAAATTAACATTTAATGGAATATTTGTAAAAGGAAGAAAATGAGTTTTGAGAAAATCTCAACTGATTTATCCGGTAACAATAGGACGTCTGATGTGTTCAGGACTCAAAAATTCGGATTAATATACCCCTGGAATTATTGAAATCTGCCACCGAAGAACCCACGAGTTGAGATTCAATTGCAAGGGGTAATTCCTCCTGGTCATTGATTGCAACCCGATAATAGGTCTTAAGACGCTTCATTGGAACTGTAACATGCTGACGACAAAGAGTACTGAAATGGATAAAGGACGTTTTGTTTACCTTGGTCCCAAGGATTAAACTCTGTAGCAGAAATTGTCTCACCCGATCTGTCTTTAGAGAAGACAGAAAACTGCATACTGACGGAGAATATCCTTCACTATCAATGTCTTTGAAATAATTTAGAGATCCAGGGATCGATACCATGATTGGTGAGCAGTTTGCCAGACAGGATACACGCCATCACTGCTACACCATCTCAGAGACGAGGAAACCACCCTGCTGGATGATTTGAATATAAGAACCCTCAACCCACATACCGGTCTTTGTCGAAGCTCAAAAGACTGTAGACTGTGTGTAGACCATAGGCATGCATGACCCTATGGGAGGATTTCTAAAAATATGTTGCTGAGAAAACATGTCCTTTCTAATTTCGCACTGGAGACATCAAAGTTGTCAGATAAGAGCATTCCGGGCAGAAACCTCGGGCGATGTATTCAAGACTTACGACTTGTGAGCGGGAAAGTGGTACAAGCATCTAGAGAAGACATATCTTGGATCCAAGCACCACGCGTAAAGAAAACATCAATATTGAATTTTGGGGCAGACTCCGAAACACGTGAAGGCCGTTTGCTGACAATTTGAAGAACACCCTCTCCGAGAAAATTTTGTAAGCAAAGCGCAAAGTTGAGCCTTCCGTGACCTTAGATCGGTCAATTCCCCTATGGTCACCAGCAAGGAAGACCTACAATTATTGACCCAGTTGGTCTGGCTTCGAGGATGCTGAAGCACTTTGGAGAGAATACCGATGTTTTTCTCAGCAGAACATTTAATATTGGCTGATCATCAGTATGGTTTCCCCTGAAGCATGAATACAACCACTGATTTGTGTGAACTAGCAACCAAATTTAAGGATGGACTGAAAAGTCCTCATAAATTTTCCCATACAAGGGCCCTTCGACAATAACCATATTCATGTGTTGAACTAAATAAGCAAACCAGACGCTCGATATTCATATTCGTGACCACATTTACGCACTTTCAAGAATCCCAAAGTTCCCAAAAAGTATTTGACAATCTGTTCGTTTTTATGCGCAAGTAATTCGCAAAAATGTTGCGAACAGAAATGAGATCCAGAGAGACTGGGGAAAAGATAAGACGTTATAAAATATGGACATATCGTTTGGTGGTCCCCTTAACGTTTACGCGGCCCCCGTCCTGCGCAAGGATTTTCACTCTTAGATTCTGGAACTTGAAGCAATCAATCACGGCACTTGTTAGCTCCAATGTCACTTTTAGTTACAGAAAGATTAATGTCCATCAGGTTCGACTTCAGAAGATATCTAAAATCAATCGACGACACCAGTGACAGACGGCAGAAACATTCACGGTTCTGAAAGCTAATCCGTTAGTACTCCCCTCAAAGATTACGCGGTCCCGTTCTGCGCAAAATACTACGCTCAAGGATTTTCACTCTTGGATTCCGGAACTTGGATATAATTAACCACTGCACTTGATTAGATCCAATGTCACTTTTAGTTGGACACATTCTGAAAGAGTAATGTCCACCGTGGTGCAATGGTTAGCATGCCCGCCTTGCATACACAAGGTCGTGGGTTCGATTCCTGCTTCGACCGAACACCAAAAAGTTTTTCAGCGGTGGATTATCCCACCTCAGTAATGCTGGTGACATTTCTGAGGGTTTCAAAGCTTCTCTAAGTGGTTTCACTGCAATGTAGAACGCCGTTCGGATTCGGCTATAAAAAGGAGGTCCCTTGTCATTAAGCTTAACATGGAATCGGGCAGCACTCAGTGATAAGAGAGAAGTACACCAATGTGGTATCCCAATGGACTGAATAGTCTAAGTGAGCCTGATACATCAGGCTACCACCTAACCTAACCTAATGTCCACCAGGTTCGACTTTAGAAGAGATACAAAATCAATCGAAGACACCAGTGACAGACGGAATTGAGGCAGAAACATTCATGCTTCAGAAAGCTATCACGTACAACAATTCTAATGGGAGGATGACCGCAATTTTTAAGGCAAGCACATCAATGCTGAATGGTCATGGACCTCACATAACCTGAAGTTAGGTTAGGTGGTAGCCCGATGTATCAGGCTCACATAGACTATTCCAGTCATGTGATCAATTGTTGAACTTCTTCCTTATCACTGAGTGCTGCCCGATTCCATGTTAAGCTCAATGGACAAGGGACCTCCTTTTTATAGCCGAGTCCGAACGGCGTTCCAATTGCAATGAAACCACTTAGAGAAGCTTTGAAATCCTCAGAATGTCACCAGCATTTACTGAGGGTGGGATAATCCACCGCTGAAAAACTTTTGGTGTTCGGTCGCAGCAGGAATCGAACTTACGACCTTGTGTATGCAAGACGGGCATGCTAAGTTGGTACCAGGTCTGAAGGATACGAGACCTTCAGACCTGGTAGCAACTTCATTCTATGTAGAGACAGCTCGCTTCCACAAATTTGATGTAGATGTTTGAAATTTTCTTAATTTCGATGGATTTGTAGATGGGCCCTGAATCCAAAGGTTACACACTGGATATATGAGAGATTAATAAGGCTAATCTTGACATACGCGTCAATCTGGTCTGGTGGAAATCAATGGAGAGGAAGTGCAACATAAAAATTGTACAACGGGTCCAACGCACATGTTGTGTTGGCATAACTGGGGCAATAAAGGCCACATCAACCACTGCCATGGATGACAATTAAGATGTTGGGAGAATGGACGGGAACTCGAAACATCAAAGAATTTTTGAGAAGACCGTGGGTGAAATGATGAATGCCGTAACAATCCATGATCGTATACCTGAGGTGACCATAGCTGAAGAGTTTGACATTCTGACGCCAATAAGATGGTTCTGGGAAAATGGGACCCCAGAAAAGATACCAGACGGAAATAACCCTCCAGTTTTTTGGTGCCAATTGACCCCTATTTCCAAGCAGTTGGAATTTTGTACTGGTCATGGGACTGGTTGTATTTAGCCTATTGGTAGCAACTTCATGCATTTGGCTTTAGAACACAATGAACCTATCCTATATCAGTTAACTGCTAGACCGGTGGATCGAAGATGAGTGAGTGGTGACACCGATATCCAATTGTGATTACCGGACCACTGAACAATCCTGCAGTCAGAAGTGCGTGTCATAACGGAATGCTCGGTAATAACACGAGGCCACCATACGTGACCATTTTTAGAGAATGCCAGAGAGCAATGAGGGCATTAGCAGATATTACGGTTCCATCGCGTACCGTATTGCAATGTAAAAGCATTATCAACGATTACTTGCATCCTCTGAGAACTTTATTATGCAGTAGCCGGAAAGGCCAAAAGAGACCTCATACAAAGAGATTTTGGTTAATGACCAATGGATGATATTATTGGTAATAAAATCTCTGCCACACTCATAGATTCCCCTAATGCAATATTGCACCTTGTACTATATTCTATGTCAAGTTGTATATTACCCACAAATATGGATATTTTGAATATGCTGTAAATTAGTGTAATACCAGATAATCCGAACTACCAATTTGGCTGTTATAAAAATTAGTTGATAAATGATTGATGATATATGACATAAAAATGTTAATTCCTCCTCGATATTTAATATACTTACATATAGCTTGGCCCGAGGTAAACATGATAGCACAACAAACAGCCGACAAACATCTAAAGGCACAATGTAAACTAAAATCTCTAGCATATCCGGTTATGACACCGCACACGATCTGTAACATCTGACCAATGAAGTAGACATTGCGAGGACTTATACTGGAAAATAAACGGGAGTGTGAAAATCGATCGAAGATTCCAAGCATAAACATTTTCCAACTTACAATAACATCATCTTGGTAGCGGTTACACCACCCACCAATACCCCAAAAAGATGCCAATATTGAGTCCAAGCCACAAAAATATCTCTCAGGCAAACCAAATCGAATTGCATTATCAACGATTGAAAATCAAAATTGTAGAGGAATTTTGAACATTCTCGACGACCCATGGCCGCATCATCAATGTAACATTGATTGGGAGTTACCGATTGATTTGCTGTTAAACCTTCGACATCACATTGAAATTCCGAGCCAGGATATAATTCGGGAGCGGTGAATATAATGCAGGCCATAAACCATGATGCTGGTATCTTACACAGGAATATAATGAGTATGGTTCGAAGCTGCCATATACCAAAATCACCAATAATTTGTCCAATTATATCAGTGGGTGGAGTAGATGGTTGTGATGGGGCAGGTATTCTCTCATGATCTGGATCTCTTGAGGGATCATTTTTCGTATGCACATCATTGGGTTCTGGGGCATCCATGACATAGCCCATATTACGTTGACCCATTTTGGGGGTGTGTCTGGGTGAATTTGCTCCTCCATTTCTTTGTGTACCATTCGATTGAGGCATTGTTGACTAAGTGTTTTTCGTGTGATCCTGAAATCTGTAGAATATCCTTCGATTACCACTTGTTAGCTGGCCTTTATTTCCTTCTTTCTAGATTTAGCCTCTCATAGTTGAAAATCTGTAAGTGAATGAATTGAAAAATTCCATTTTTAAGATTTTTTAACAAATCGACAACGAGAGGGCTCGTCGTTGAGTTAGATATTAAATTCAAATGCTTCATGCTTCCATGAACAATTCATTTCAATTAATATCAATTTATTCGTATTCTATTCCATTGGCTATCAAGTATTGCATTGGTCTCCCATCCCTTTTGGTTAAGTGAATAAAATTGAATCTTGGGTTTTTTCGTAGTTTACCATCTACCATCTCGAAACCGCAAAATTATTCCTCGACGTAATCATCATGCCATGCCCGGGAACTTATTGGGGGGATAATATCCAATAATGTCACAGCTTTAGAAAGCGCGCATGTTTTTTGTTTTAATTGTGGGGCATAACCTTGATTTGCTTGCTTTCGAAACAATTTCATTTCATTAAATCTATGGAATCAATTAATTGCGTGTGCAAATTGATTATGGCGAAAATTAAAATATTAATCAATTAATAGAGAGAAGCAAAATAAATATGTTCTTCTTAAAAATTACCAGACTGGCACACAATTATTTCTAAAGAAAATTATGTTAAAATTTTATTTCTGTATAGGGTTAACGCAGATTTGTGATGATTGCGAATATTGAATGTTTACGATAAAATTACGATACTGGTCGTTGCGGGTAGAGATGCAGGCAGGCCGATTCTCAGGTGGTCGGTAAAGGGGCCGAAAGTGTTTGGTCAGGCGCAATAATTTGATTAGCATGATTATTTTTAGGCCCAATGGTCGATGATATCGAGGAGGAAAGCGGGGCCCATTGCCGTTAGCGGGTGGTCGGTTAACTATGGGCTTCTTGCAATACGGAGAAAACACAAACTGGATTAAAGCTGAATACATAGTTTTGAGCAAAAATATTCTAAGTAGAATAAAATTATATGAAAAAAATTTTTTATAGGGAAAGAAAATGTTTACGCAGCAAATTGTTGTGATAGAAGATAAATTTTGAAAATAATTAATTTGTAGGATATAAATGTTTGACAAAATTGTCTATATAAAATAAAAATTTCTATAGAAAATAAAATTATTGAGCGAGAATTCTTGGCTATTAGAAATAAAATAGTTAGACCAAGAATTGTCTATTACGAAAAATAAAATTGTTGAGGCACATGTTTCATATAGAAATAAGAAAATTTGACAGAAATTTCTATAGAAAAAAAAATATGAGAAAATTTTGGCTAAATTGAAAACTTTGACAAAAATTTTCTTGATAGAATAAAATTGACCAATATTTTCCTTATAGAAATGTTGAGCATACATATCTATAAAAATAATATGTTGACAAAATTCTTTAGAAATAAATGTTGACTAATTTTTTATAGAAATAAAATTTGAAACAATCATGAAATAAAATTTTGACAAATTTTCTATAGAAATAAAATTTGACAAAAATTTTCAATAGAATAAAAAATTTTGACAAAATTTTCTATAGAAATAAAATGTTGAGCAAATAACTATTTCTAATAATAATTACCTATAAATTTAAGAATAAAATGTGGGCCAAAAATTTCTAGTAGAAATAAAATTTTGAGCAAATTTTCTTTAGATAATATTTAGATAAAGATCCTTGGTCTGTAAAAAAATTTTTGACAAAATTTTGCATAGAAATAAATTTTGGAGCAAAATTTAACATTAAAATTTTCTTTTTGCAAAAAAAATGTTGACAAAATGGTTCATATAGAAATACAATTTCTACAAAATTTCATATAGAATAAAAATTTTCTTGTACATAAAAAATGTTGGCAAAATTTTCTAATAGAAATAAAATGTTTGACAAAATTTTCTGTAGGAA
>PGFW01003555.1:10990-21455 GCA_003123925.1 Haematobia irritans
CATAATTGTTTTCATTAGAATACAAAAAATACTAAATACCAAAGCATCCATCGTACAACCAAACCAACAGGCCAATAAACTATGAACATGTTTGAAAGGCTTGTCTAGAAAGTGATCGTGCGAATGTGCAATAATGTGCATGACAGACAGATACATAAAACATGACTTCCACATCTATTTTTGAAAAAGAGAAAAAATCACATGGTGGTTGACAATACCATAACATCTACGATTGAAATGATTTCGTAGAACTATTGAATCATTTTCTATGGCGAATAAAAAATGTGGTACTTGACCTATAGAGCTATATAGAAATTTCGGCCAATTATTTTTGGAAGAAATTTCAAGGTAATGGATACTTGCAATAAGAACCAGAATTCTTTTTATGGGCCTTAGGAGTCGCTATAAAAGAAAGAAAATTATGTAGGGAAGGGAAAAAAATTAAAAACATTTCACTCTAAGTTGTCTACATTTTGTTGCATTCATCCTGACTATCTCTCATCTTCACTAACATCTTGTGGTATTTCTGCCTGTGCAATTATACACCACTAAAGCACTTTTCTGGTAAACTATGCATCGCCTGTGTAGACACCTCAGACATGTGAGACGCTGTGGAATTAAAATTCAGACCTGCCAAACCGAAGTCCTTAGAACTGTGGCAGTTCTAAGGACTTCGTCTCAGTAGCACATCTCTGGATCTTCTTTATGTGGAGAATAATATCCTTTATATTGTTACGGATGTGATATTTCTAGATTTAAGTGTATATCAATTAATTTCCGTTAATTTAAAATTGTAACGATAAAATTACGTCAACAAATCATCTTTATTTTCTAGTACTTTCCTAAACATCTTTCTCAATCGCTCATTGTAAAGTAACCCTTTGCTTTGTTATCTTCATTCCACAAATTTCTACAAGCAACCATTTCGAATTGGAATTTGAATACATCAAATGAAGTTGACCATCGAAAACAGACACGGTTTGATTGACCCTGCTTCGAACTCTGGGTTATGACCAGCACACCTCCTAACCTTCCAGTGTAAGCTATACCCTCCACCTCTCACCAACACCTCCCCGCAACTTCATTACTTCATCTCCCTCTATCTCTATTCATCATTGTATTCAATCTTTCCCTTATTAAGCTCTTTTATCATCAAGTACATTTCCTCCATTTCTTTCACTCTTCAGCATTTAGTTTATCAACCATAATCCCATTTATTTCACTTACTTTCACGCTTCCTATCCCTTCCGTATCATACAGAGCCTACTTCAAGCCCGATTCTCACCATACTCCATTTCTCTCACTTTCCGTCTTCTGATTCCAGATACACTATTTCACCACAAACCGACCCGCCTCCGTTCCCGTGCGCCCTCACTATCTCCCTTTGTCCACACCATGACACCATTCTTACCTCGTAGTGTGTGGTTTTGAGCCCTCGATAACGCGCAATGGACCACCTTTAATTTCTAGTTCTGACATTTTTTCTCAAGGTGTAGAAATTTCTCATCATGAACCACAAATTTCTCATCCATACAAAGAATTTTCTTATCAGCTCCCCAATTTGGCTTCCGATATGGTCCACACGTTTATCCATGCCTTCAGCAATTTGTTGAAGATTTTATTTCTGTAGAAAATTTTGTCAAAATTTTATTTCTATAGAAAATGTTGTCAAAATTTTATTTCTATAGAAAATTTGTTGACGATTTTATTTCTGTAGAAAATTTTGTCAAAATTTTATTTCTATAGAAAATTTTGTCAAAAATTTATTCCTGTAGAAAATTTTATCAAAACTTTATTTCCATAGAAAATTTTGTCAAAATTTATTTCTGTAGAAAATGTTGTCAAAATTTTGTTTCTTAGAATTTTTTTATTTATGAAGTACTTCTTAGTGGTTCAGATAGGAGTTTGTCGCTTTTTAAGCGCAATCCAAGAGATCCAATATCACGAAAAAAGTTTTCCTATACAGTGATAATGCACGATAGAATTGATCAAAGACCTACTGTTCCATCCATTGTATTCTCGTTATTTTGCCTAGGACAACTTAATTTAAAAACTTCAAGTCACTGGCCGGCATGCAGGACAATATTTGTACGAAGGCTTAAAAATATGGTTGCTGGGACAAGTGTAATGAATATAAAGGTTATTGCTCTGGAAAACGAGTTGCAATTTTTCTAAAATATTTCTGTGTTTTTTTCCAAATCTAGGCCCTTATAGAACCTTCCTCGTGCACTGATTTTCCACACTTTACGTTCACATTCACTCAAGATTCATTATCTGACATACTCGTAGGACCATAATCTAAGGTTGAAAGGTTTTTCTGGGGGATATCTGAAATTCGACTTTTCTATGGTTTTCAATTAGATATTTTCAATTTTAATTTTTTGTTTAATCAATCTACGGTTAAGAGCTTTTTCTTTCCTTCCATCCTGGCGGACATTCAAAATTCAACTTTCCTATGGGTTTCAATTAAATATTTTCAGTTTTAATTTAAATTTTTGTTTAGTCAATAAGGCTATTCTAATTATTGCATGACAGTGTCTATTCTATACCTTTGGATAATAATACTATGACATAATAATGGCCAAATGTTCAGCGACACAGAAAAAAAAAAACTATACGAACATGGTGTTTACAAAAAATACACTTCTATAGGACATTTTTAAATTTATATAAGAACAAGAATTTAAAGAAAAAAAATATATATGTATATAAAAATCCATAGAAAATGTATTATTATTTAACTTACATTATCATTGATTGGACGTGCCATTGTGTAAGGTTATGGCTCGTAACTTTTCTCAGAGAAAAAAATTCTACCAGCAGACAAAACGACGCTAATAATGATGATATCAGTCTGACGTTGCTCAAGCAAAATAAATATGCAATAGCTCAAAGGCCAAAATTGCTGTTTATGTTCCTCCGTTTGTTATTACGTATGGATTTTTGTAAAATTGTCTAACTACAATGGCTGGATTCTTATGGCCAATTTAAGGTAAAAGCCAGCTGTTGAGCTTTTCAATGCATAGCACACATGAATGAGACTTGCTACGTCTTCAAATTATACACAAAAATGTTCTGGTATTTCAGGATTTCTTCTTATCTTTTCCCAACAATTTGTGTGTTAAAGGTATGTATCCAGTTTTGTTTTTGCGTTTTGCAGTTTTAATAAAGGCACTGGAAAATGTTGAACAATCCGTGGCTGGCCAATGTTGTCAAAAGAGCAACGAAAAATTGTTTTTTTTACTTAGGTACTTCAAATTTGGAATTTATTCCTTTTCCGACATTAACTTCACACCACACACAACAATTTCTAATAGTATTGTCAGTCAATTCAAGTTTGTTTTTTTTTTGTCACCTCTGTGATATAGTCGAAGAAAGTATTGCGTACGTCTATTCCATGCTCTGTACCCGGTAAGACTGTCATTTGGATTATTTGCTTTCAATTGTGAGGCCCACAACCCACGAGTATACTTTGACTATTGTTCTCTTTTTCATTGAAACAACCCCACTATGTGAGATTTGTTGTTGCTGATGCTCTTGAATTAAATTTTACGTGCTATTCCTACTTGGCCACCACAAAATAGAAATTGACAATATTTGCCGGTCCATTGGATTGTTCCCATCTGAAGAGAAGTATTAAGATTTATGGTTATTTATACCGGCAAATTGACAGAATGTTTGAACTTACGAGAGGCCCAAGAAGCTTCTCGCAGTAAATATTTTATTTTATAAAACGGTCCCCAAATAAAATTCCAAGTGGGGAAAAATAATATTTGGAAATTTTGTTTATTTTTTGTAACAAAATGTAAACAATCAAACTGGTTTAGTGATATGCTAGAACTGCATAATAGTACATAACAGTGGCAATCTATTTCTCATGGTAGTAAAATATAAATCTCCGTCAGATGACTTAGATAATTTCTATCGATATTGCTACTACCTGTAAAAATCGGTATGAACCAGGAATGGAAAGTGCAGTGCTATAGTACTTTTTCAATACTTTTTCACCTGGCCAGTACCGTATAGACCGCGAATGATTTAGTACCTTTTGTGTAGACATTTTAATAATAAAAGTGTGGCGTATTAATTCGGAGTTTTTTCACTGAATGAAAACTAAATCAGCTAAAAACAGGCATAAACTTATACATATTTTGTTGCAGATTTTATTATAAAACCTTGATGGGGAATAGCCCAAAGCAAAGATTTTCACCAAGTTTGTATTTCCTTTAAAAAGTATTATTAAAAGAAAAGGTAATCGTGAAAAAAATTGAGATTTTAGGTGGGTATAAAGTTTCAAGTTTAGCCGCTAATTTTCACTAAAGGTGTAGTATTAAAGTTCGAGTTAGAGCCGCTAATTCAGTTTCTTTCTACTCTCCTCAGTGAAACTCCGTAAAGCCTTTCATTAATAATTACATTTTTATGAAACAAACTTTTTATTATAAACCTTTGATGGGGCATTCCCATACAAGTTTTCAATAAAATCTGAATTCATTAATGTATAATATTTTAGGCCTTTTAATTTAAGTTTTCCACATTACGTTGAAAAAATGGCGAATTTACGGCCTTAATACCTCGAACTTAATACTGCACCTTCTATGTCTGCTCAAAATGACCGCCAGGTTTTCACGATTACTTTTTCTTAAATTAAATACTTTTTCAGGAAAATAAAATGCATTCCATTTTAACTTGCTTGTAGGTAATTTTTCCCCATCCAATATTGACATAAGACTTGTCAACAATATATCGGTTTCATATATATTTGTACCTTTTAATTTTAGTCTGTTATTTGGTGAGAAAAAACGTCGAACTAGAGTTACTCACCTTTTATAAGTGAAAACTAAATGACGTAAAAAACGTCATAAAATTTATACATATTTGTCGGGCAAGATTTCATTATAACTTGATGGCGGAATAATTCCCAAAGCAAAATTTCAACAAAGTTTATTATTTCCTTTAAATGGATTATTAAAGAAAAGTAATCGCTGAAAAAATGACGTTTTTAGCGGGCTAAACTCGAAACTTAAATACAACCTTTTTAGCGGCTAATACTGCGAACTTAATACTCACCTTGAATGTATAATAGTCAGTCCTTTTACAAATTTGGCCAAAAACAGGACAAATTTATGCGGGAAAGAAAAATTATCATTTATTAAAAGCCATAAGTCAAAAAAACACGATTTTATTGAATTCAAGAATTGTTTTAGTCGAACAAATCATGCTGTAAGGTGTATTTATTAAGTCCGAGTTTGCCGCTAAAATTCGTATTCTTTTTCACGATTTACTTTTCTTTAATTAAAATCCATTTTAATGATTACAAACTTTGTGAAAAAATTTGCTTCTTTGGGGATATTTACCCCGTCAAAGTTATAAATGGAAGGTCTTATGCAAAAAATATGTATTAATTTTATTACTTTTTTTTTGCTGATTTGTTTTCACTTTTAGTTGAAAATTTAGGCGGCCTAAAACTCGAACTTAATACTCACCTTTAAGGTGAGTACTATGTTTCGTATTTTCACCAAAAACACTTAAATTTAAAAGTACAAAAAGTCTAGGTATGAAGACGAATTAATATTTTTATAAAGTCCCTTGTGGAAATAATGGAAAGGAAATAATCTTAAGGGATTTTTATTTTTTATACATTAATTAAATTAAATAAAAAGTAACTGTGGAAAAACAAGCTGGTTTTTCAGCATTTGAAACTGAAACATAAGTTACTCAGGCTATTAAGCAATTTCAACAAACGAGTCGTTTTCCCCATATAAAAAAATTCAACGTCCAAAACACAAGTTTTTCCTCAAAAAAACACGTTCAAAATTTTTAGAATTGTGAAACCCAGCCTAATTTGGAAAATATACCCGAAATAACTATTACCCATTTCAAATATAATAAGTTCCCAAATTTATTGATATTAAATTTCCATAGAAAAAAAAAGGTAATAAAACAAAGGCTTTTGAAGAACATGTGGACATGTGGCAAAAATTAACCATAAATCATTTTATCCCTTTTGCGCTCGCGGTTAATTCATTTGACATACGTTGCATTTATATGTGAATTTCTAGTTTCCATGCCGTAACTTGTCAAACATAAAACATCCTCAAACTCGGTCCTGTAAACGGTGAAGTGTTTTTGCGAAAAACGTAGATGACGGAAAACAGTCAGTGGGCAACATAGCATTAAAGCGATGAGATGAAATGGAACTTTGAAATGGGCTAGGAGGAGAACTACCAAAAACTAATTATTTTTGCAAAAATTTATTTCTTTTCAGAAAAGTTTGGTTAAATTTTTTCTTTTTCGAAAATTTTGTCAAATTGGATTTTATATTTTCTTGTCAACCATTTTATTGCTATTTTTGATAAAAAAAATGTCATAAACAAAATTTTGTCAAAATCTTATTTTTATAGAAAATTTTGTCAAAATTTTATCCTATAGGAAAATTTTGTCAATATTTTATTCTAGAGAACATTATTTGTCAAATTTTTTGGTTCTAAGATATTTTGGTCAAAAAATTTTATTTCTAGAGAAAATTTTTGTCAAAATTTTATTACTTCTATAGAAATTTTGTCAAAATCTTACTTGTATAGAAATAACTCAATTATATGAAACTTTTAAATGGCTATGTATTTAATATAGAACATTATAAAATGAAAAACACAAAAATAATCACCCAAAACAATTAAATGATTAAACATTTTAAACGGAACGTCTTGCCCCCATTTCGGGGAACTCCGACAGAATTTGATTTCTATAGCATTTTCATATAGCATCTTTCAAACATAATCATAAAAATATGCCATTCAAAGAATTCAAACATGAAATAATATTTAATTATTTCTAATTGTAGTCTCTGAACAACGTAAGATATCTAAACAATATCAACAACTATTCTAAGTTTGTTCAAGAGATGGGGCAATTTACGGTTTTACATTGTATTAAAAAATTGCTAAAGCTTGATAATGGCAACCTTCAGCCGAAATATCTGATATACCAAATAACAGTCCGGAATGTGAGAAAATTTCAGCTACCCATAAAGGAAATGTATTGTTTTTATGGAATATTTTTCGTTGAGGAGTTTTGTGTTGTCGATCCCTCAAAGCCCGGATGTACTGTCTACCCATAACAAATACAATTGAGTCCCTGATACGTTGTATATCGACTACGTTTTAGTTTTGCTCCCTTAATGAAATATTAGCAAAAACTGTATTATTTGGCATGTAACAGGAATTTTTCGCCAAACTTTTTTATTCGTGCCATAATAAATATTTTGAAATTATTACACTATATTATCGATTGCTTATATTAAGACTTCTATTAAATCCCCATACAAATATAATACTCGTTAGAAATACATTGATAACAAATGAAATTGAATGAATGAAACTTTCCGTAGGATTTTGCTTATCGATTCCTGGTTTATGCGCTTTTATGCCGCTTTTACAGGACTATCAGTTATTCCCGGAGGAATGTCGGTGTTTGTAAGAATCTTACATGTTTGTCGCCATCGATTACGGACTTCTGTCGGCGATGACTAAATAATCGGTTAATGTGTTATCCGATCCCATAAGACATGCAGCAGTATCGATTATGCCTTCGGACTTTAACTTATAATGTGCACATATTATGGGATCATGTTCGACACGAGGCACTGTCGTCCGCCGAATAACTGATAGTCTGTAAAGCGCATTACAGAGTATCAGTTATTCCGACGACCAGTGCTCCGTGTCGAACATATACCCATATATTATGCAATTATAATGTTTAAGTCGGAAGGGCATAATCGATACTGCCTGCATGTTTATGGATCGATAACACATTTACAGATAATTAATTTATTTTTTATTTAGTCATCGCCGCACAAGT
The DNA here is from genome assembly GCA_003123925.1 of Haematobia irritans. Classification (NCBI taxonomy): domain Eukaryota; kingdom Metazoa; phylum Arthropoda; class Insecta; order Diptera; family Muscidae; genus Haematobia; species Haematobia irritans. The sequence goes on from PGFW01003555.1 coordinate 18,848, forward strand.
CGTATCCGATTCGACACACTGCTATGCGGATTTACAGGACTATCAGCTTTTCCGGGACGACAGTGCTCGTGTCGAACATATTCCCACATAAATTGGAACACATTATAAGCTTTAAAGTCCGAAGGGCATAATCGCATACTGCTGCATGGGTTTATGATCTGATAACACATTTGCGATTATTTAGTCATTCGCGTTTGACAAGTCGTATTGATTCGACACACTGTTAAGATCTTAACAAACACCGGACATTCGTGTCCGGAATAACTGATAATCTGTATAGCGCATTAAAACCCGGTATGCAGCTCTTGTGATAATCCCTTTTCATTTCCAATAATACAGTTTTGCCATGACATTTTTTCCGCCTAGGACATCGAGAAATGCTTGGTATTTTTTGCTACTGATTGTGCCTGTGTTTGTAAAGAAAATCTAACAGTGTGTCGGATCGATACGACTTGTCGCTCAATGACTAAATAACCAGGGCTAAATTGTGTTATCGATTCCATAAACATGCAGCAGTATCGATTTATGCCTTTTCGGGATTTAACTTATAATGCTGCACCCACAATATTATGCGGATATGTTCACACGAGCACTGTCGTCCGGAATAACTCTATAGTCTGTAAAGCCGCATGCAGGCTGTTGACGGTTCGTATCGACTGTTTACAATTTGCCCTCCCATAAGAAATGCACGATAAAAACTGTATTATTTGGCATGCAACAAGAATTTTGCAAGCAGCCTACATACCGCACTTTATGGGAGCAATATGTACAACAATCGATAACCAAACTCCTCACGACAATGCTTCGATGAAAAGATTCGCTTAGAGGTGCATATCGGTAGTTAAGAAATACATGGCAAAAATTGTCGTATCGACCTGGCCCAGCCGGAATATACCATAGGATCTCCTGGACCAGCTTAAATCCCATTTAAAAATACTTTATTCAACTTCTAGCCCGAAATGTCTGCTACCAATTAAGAAATGCTTTTTTTTTTGCAAAAAATCGATGTTACTTCCTAACGAAATTTTTTTGCCTCTGGATTTTCTTATGCGGACAAATTTAACCAGTCGATAATAACTCCCCCATGGATTTCTTAATGAGTACTGAAAATTCCGCTAGAGCTGCCATATTGGCCTCTATAAAATTTACAGCCAATTTCTTTATATCCCAAAACGAATTGCTTTTCGTTCGACTAGGATTGTCACAAAAACAGCTGAGTGTCGTAAAGAAAATTCAACATCACCGTTTCAGACTATAAGTTCATACTGGACGACAGTGCTCGTGTCAAATATATCCCAGATGTTAGGGCCACACTATAATTATGTCCGAAGGCATAATCGATACTGCTCTCTTGTTAATGATTGATCGACATTAATTTAGTCATCGCCGACAAGTTTTAGCGATTGGCCCACTGTTTAATGCCCGCTTTACAGACTATCAGCTTATTCCGGACGGAAATGTCGGTTTTTTGTAACAGGGAATCTTATTAGTGTGGTTGAACGCATTACGACTTGTCGGCGATGCACTAAAATAATGCGGAAAATAGTGTTATCGATCCCATAAACATTGCAAGCAGTATCGCATTATGCCTTCGCGACTTAACTTTGATAGTGTTGCACATATATTTGGAATATGTTCGACACGAGCACTGTCGTCCGGAATAACTGATTAGTGTGTAAACGCATAGATTCTTTACAAACACAGACTTCCCCGATAAAGTCTGGACGCGCGCATTATGTCAAATTGTTTGGTAATTCTTTTGCTATTTTCTTTCAGCAAATTTTTCTGAATAAGGCGTGGCAACTCTATTGCCAACATTGGCCGAAATACAAATCTGTAATATCTCCACAACAGACAACTCTCCACTTCTCTCCAATATGAAGTGCCAGCTACTGTGACAAGAATATTTCTTTCTGGTAAAACTTTTGACAAGAGCAGTCATGGCGTAAGTGGTCTTCAATTTGCCTTTAATAAAATCGTAAAATATCTTGAGCATCAGTTGGTTTTAATAAAATTTTACAATCAGTTATGAAGCACTTTTGTAGGATATTTAATATTTTCGTAATATTCTTATAAATTTGCAATTACAAACCAGCTTTATGGGACTGTCAATATCCACTTTAAGTTTGGAAGTGATTGCTAGAATAAAAGATTTTATCACAATTTAAAAATGAATTACTAAATGTGATTTTGTGATTCGAGAAGATAAAATTTAACAAATTTTACCAATAATCAGTTGTTTTTTTATCGATTTACAAGTCTAAGAAAATTAATCACATGTATATTTTCTTGTCTTTTACAGTTCAAAGGTTTCCCGTGATACGCTATATGAGAGCGTCAATGCTACTTTGGATTTCTCCAAGAAGAAGAAGCGTGGTTTCTTGGAAACCGTGGAATTACAAATCGGTTTGAAGAACTACGATCCCCAAAAGGACAAGCGTTTCTCCGGCACCGTCAAGTATGTTGAAGATGAGTAAAATACCTGTATGACTTAACATCCGCCGTTGGTGGTGATTGGTCTGCAGGAAGTCAAGTGTCATTCACTTGGCGGACCTGTACTCAGGGTCTTAAAATCAAACTGAGTAGGCTCTGGCAGGTTTCTTAGAAA